>QEOT01123906.1:0-97875 GCA_003123785.1 Pterocarya stenoptera | reverse complement strand
AAAAAAAAAAAACCTGCAGCGCACTAGCATCAAGTTGAGTATCTCTTTAGCTAAAGTTTGCCACTTTTTACTTTTTTTTCATATCCCACGTGAGATTGTCAATCTAAAGTACTGTACAATATAGTATAATTTTATTATTTTTAAATTGTTTTTAGCATATTTTGTAGATTTATAGGTCATATTTTATTTTTTAAGTAAAATGAGAGGGCCAAGGTTAGTATCGTTGATGATCGGACGGAAAATGTGACGGTTTCACTAATTTTGCTCCTGTTAAATCGATAAAAATGGGAAGAAGCGTGGGGAAGACTCTGGCTGGTTACCAAAATGAGTTGGAAGACTTGTCTCGTTTTATATAATTATTATAATTACTTTAAATTTATATATAAAATATAATAAATAATTTAATTTTTTTAAATTTTAAAATAAAAAATATATTAAAATTTTTTTATTTTAATAATATTTTATTTAACTTTTAAAATTTATCTTATTTTACCTATATAATCAAGCGAGACCCAACTTGCGTGAAAGAAAATAAAAATAAAAATGAAAAAGGCGTGGAAAGATAAAGCAACCAAGGGAAAAAAGAGTGTCTTTTCAGCTTAGGATGACTTTGCAACAGTACACGGCTCTTGTTTGAATAGTGAGATAAAAAGAGATAGTTTCAGATGAGTTGAATAAAAGATTATTAGAATATTATTTTTTAATATTATTATTATTTTGAGATTTGAAAAAGTTGAATTGTTTAGTATATTATGTATGAAAATTTAAAAAAATTATAATGATGAGATAAAATGAAATGAATTTAGAATATTTCTGTATCCAAACAGGGTCAAATCTGTAAAAAGTTAAATGAATTAATGTAACGAGGAATTATATGCATCAGCCACTATTCACTTTTATACCCTAAATTTATAATTTTTTTTTTTATAATGTGTGGATATTTTTTATAAAGTATAAGATATGGAGTAGTGAATAGTGATTAATGAAAATAATTTTTCTTACGTAATATGTCATTTCTATTTTATAATATAAATTATTTTATAATAATATCAATCAAACGAATTTATTTTTTACATGGTAAACGTACATATGCAGCTAGCTCAAGTATGCATGCAGTGTGGCGATGATGGCATGTTGCATGTTGATCATATTCCCTCATGTGATCACTGTGATAACAGAACTCCATCATTGAAGACCACGAATACACCAGTTATTCGAGTCCTTCGAGATTGAAGTAACAATATATATAGATGAGTAATTCTACATAGAAGCCACTGTAGCGGTACACTCGTTGCACTCACTGCGTGGCTGCAGTTAGACCTTTTTTTTTTTTTCATCTTCTCTGTGTGTGGTCTAAATGATGTCACATCATGTATATAAAATAGCTTCTCCAAATAGTAACTTCTATCTATATTTATTCTATATAGATATATGGGGGTACAGTACAGCCAGCTCTTTGACACTGCCCATAATAAATCTGCTGAAGTCAGCATCTGTAGGTTATTCTAATATTTAAGAGAGAGAGAATATTTAAGAGAGAGAGAGAGAGACTGCAAGTAGATAGATAGCCGTTTTCCGTGAATCATCGAGACAAGGAGAGTGATCTAAAGGCTTGTGATGCCACATAAAGGTAATAAAGGTGGAGGGAGGGGAGGAGTTAAGCTGACTGATAAGCGCTAACAGTCAGTAACCCTACTGATAAAGAAAAAAAAGGATCAGAACCCTCAAAAAGGCTTAAAAAGATATGACCTCATTGCAAACTTAATACTCCATATGGAAAGTAGAGGTTGGTTACCCACACTTCCCCATGGTTCCCAAGATGTTAACAACTCATCACAAATGGACGGCTTAGGGAGTTTCAAAACCATTATTAAAATCTCTCTCTCTCTCTCTCTGAATCCGAGTCGAAATTACTGAAATATCAGTCATAGCAGTGAGAGAGGTAAAGTACTAAAGCCAATGAGTCATGAGGGTATGGTGGGAAGTTTGGGGGTGTTGTTTGTACAGTATTTAATGGGGGGTTGCAAGTAAGAAGTTAAGTAACTGAGCAAAGGGTGTGACAGAGGGAGGAGAGGTGAAGAGAAAGGACAGTGCGTTGATTTCGTTTGAGATCTTCTTTCATTGTTTGGGGGAAAAGACACGGCTTTACTAACGTAGACGAATTGTCTGCTACCATTAGTTTTACATTTCTCTCTTTTCCTCTTTCTTTCTTTCACTCTGTGTCTCTCAGCAAGCAGAACAGGTGATTGTACCAGTCCACGTGCGTAGACCCCTATGTGCTGTTCCAAAGAAACAGAGCAGGCCCAACGGTTCATAGTCTTCCTTGGACACCGAACCAAAAAGCCACTCACTATTATACTTTGGAAAGTGATCACTCAGATTGACAAGATTCCAGTGTTAGCAATCAAGGATCGTGACTTTTGTGTTTCCAGTCTGGAGCATATATATATATATATATATATTTATAAATGCTACGCTCCCCGTTGGAATGCAAGTTTTTTTTTTTTTATGTGTTTTTTTTAAGTTTTTTTTTTATATAGATTTTTTTAATAATTTTTAATAATTTTAAAAAATAAAATAAATTCATAATATTATTAAAAAATACTTTTTTAATTACAAAATAAAATAAAAAATTATATTTATTTTACTTCGTGATTAAAAAAATATTTTTTAATAACTTTTTTAGATTAAAGAAGTATGTTTTAATGATATTTTAAATTTATTTTATTTTTTTAAAATATTTAAAATTATTAAAAAAATTTATATAAAATTAAAAAAAAAAACACATTAAAAGTAAGGCTACATTCCTAGTGGAGGCTGTAGCATCACCCTCTATATATATATATAGTAAGATTATATGATTTTAGATGAGTGAAATAAAATATTATTAAAATGTTATTTTTTAATATTATTATTATTTTTAAATTTAAAAAAATTAAATTATTTATAATATTTTATATAGAAACTTAAAAAAAATATAATAATCAGATTAAATGGATTGAGAGTATTCCATATCAAAACTGGATTTAATCTTTTAATATTACTGTTTAAAATTATCGTTTGAATTTTTTAATATTTTTTTATTTTTTTATTTTATATAATTAAAAAAGTGATTATTAATAAAAGTTTATATTTTTTAATAATTATAAAAAAAATTAAAAAACACCACACATATATGTGTGCAATAAATAAGTGCTGGTCGACCAGCTAACAACCACCTTTTTTTAATTTCCTGGAAAATTTTGGGATGAGTTTGTTGTCTCTCTCACTCGGCAGGATATGTGCGTGGGGTTACTCGATGCTTTTAGCTTTTTTTCTACGCATAATGAGCAACCGTACATGATTGATGTGACAAATGTCGATAGTTAGTTGAGTAGGGACGGTTGGTTCTCCTGCTGAAAAGAACTGATATCCCTTTTTTTTATCTTTTTTTTTTTTTATCTGTGGTTGATGGGCAAATTAATCAATCAAACCTCTGAACAATCCTAGACCCCACTGCATCTTCTGTGTACGTACCCAGTTCACGGCATGAATCCCTCACTGTTTGCTGACTTTAGGCGGTCCATTTCATTGGACTTCACACATTCTACACTTGACATGCACTTAACCATTCACTATGCACTGCAACAATATTCACCATAAAATTAACTGCCTTTCTTGCATGAGGTGAATGAAAATAGGGTTCTACATAATATAGGGTTTAAACCAAAGGAAAACAAAAAAGAATTTGCATTTTAATGTCACTGTATATATGGATGCAAGATGCTGTTCCTGTTGTTGCAGTATATCTGCATATATGCCCAAATGATATACCTTTTTTGCATAACCGACTGATCTGGGTCTTCTTGACACTCTCAGATAGAGTTGCTTAAAAGCTAATCCCGATTGGTCATTTCCAAGAATAAAAAAAGGCTAAAGAACTCGCAATAGATCTGCGTCAGTGACGTAGTAAATAAGTTAGCAATGCGTCAGTGTTTCAGATGTCAGGTACTTAGCTAGCTGATAATCCAACGTAACCCCAAAGAGGTTACTCATTCAGTTTCTTTTAATGGACAAAGTCATTACGCTCAAAAGAGGAGACAAACAATAATAGACCAACTTATATATTTCACGCAAGTAAAGTCCACTCTAGACTACTATCCTCCTACGGCCCTCTTTTCAAGCCCAGATATATACAGTGTCTGTATACTCTAAACTTAACACTTCAGAGATTTTTTAGTGTAAATTTGAGACGTAAATAATGGTGTAATCTTTTGTCAAGAAACCCAGCAAGATGAAAGATATATGCATGCTTGAGTTCAAACTAAAACTTCACTAACTTTGTAGTCACTTTGCAAAACGAGTGATAATTTAAGATGGTAAAACATCAGCATCCATTTATTGTATCGTTTTGACATGCGAGGAATCAGTCATTATTGGGAAAATAATGACCTATATATCTGCAATCTTGGTTTGAAAGGTATATCTACCAATACAACATTTATCAAGGCTACGAAATAAAATGGTGTTCAAGATAGTGCCTGTTCAATTATATCCTTCTACGTACCTTATGAGGTAACTGAGATTCTATTTAATTTTCCTCCCATATGGATAAAATCCGGTTCGAAGAAAGAGACGCTGCATCAAATGCTTTTATAGGGACCAGACTTCTTGAAAGCCCCCTTCACATATGGTATTAAATAATGTAAAGTACACACGCTATATATGTTTATTTCTTTAAAGCACATTTGAACACCTTTTAAGTATGAGGGGCACATCCACTCCCAATACAGCAGACAGTAATTCTCAATGCATTTGTCGTATTATTAGTTTCGTCGGACTGGTTTAGGGGCATCATGTCTCTATTGTAGAAACACAATGGTCATTATCAGAAAGATCAGCAAAAAAAAAGTTTAATTCATTAAATGATTTCTTTAATAATTAAAAAAAAAAAAAAAAAAAAAACTAGATGATCAGGCATTGGGCCATTGTGCCAGTCCGAGTCCCATACAACTAACTTGGGGAGGTTGGAAGACCAACAAGTGAGTGCAGGAATTTTCAAATTTTCAGCCCTGCTGCAACACAAATGACTGGAAGTAAGGATTTGACAGAACAAGATTCTATTGAGAGAGAGAGAGCACAACAAGTATGCCTAGCATAGAGCTCTCACGTTTTGTTCATTGTCTGTGCTGCATAGATGCCAACCAAAGCTACATCAAATCCACACTGAGCAACTCATGTCTGTGACAGAACTTGAGTGACTAGCTAGCACTCTCAAGCCACACCGAGGCCCCGGAGTGTCTGCCTGTCATGTTAGTAGCAAACATTTATGTTAAATCGACATGTCAAAGTAGTTTTTGAACAACATTTAAGATTGTGGCCTAGGCTAACTCGCCCATCAAATAGCCAAAACATTCATGGCAATCGGAAAACAACGTTTTAAATTCCATTAGCCAACTTTCTATCCACAAACTAAACTGATATCAGCCTCAAACTCCTCTCCCATTCCCTTTCATGTTATATAGACACTGATGGAGGAAAAAAAAAGGTGACAATAAACAACCAATCTGTGCCTATAGAATCGCCATCATGGTTCTACTACTTTCATGAGTATGGAAAACTCTATGGAATGCCAAAAATTGTTCAAAGTAGGGCAGCCTATCCAAAAAAAAAAAAAAAACTAACAAACTGTTTAAACAAACAATGTTCCCTGTTAAACATGAGGGTACCATCCCTCTTCTCTTTTAAAAAACATATATTCCCAGAAATTAGGCACACTCATTGCAATCAGATGGTACGATAGACATTCATAATCAACTTTACGGAATTTGAATGATGTTCTTACCCCCCAAACAAAGATAAAACAAAAATAAAATAAGAAAAAGAAAGAAAAAGGCCTTTCGTATATGCAGCAACTTCTTGATCTTTAAATGCCGAATTCATAATGTTTCTTGACAACCTAAATGGATAAACTAGATCATATGTAGGATATCAGCGAATGAAATTGATCATGTTTGTAGCGGTCTGGTTTGATGACCCAACCCAACAAAGATCCGTTGCAGTTTTTTAGTATATTTTCAAGAAAAGTCAGTTTTGTCTATTGACCCGACCCGCATACTAGAATTTACTAAAAGGGCGCGGCTATTCTGCCACCTCACCCCAATTGACTGTTGGGAGTTACCGCCTAGTGTAAATTTTTTATTTTTTTTTCATTTCACTTTTCATAATTTTTTTACATATTTAAATGTATTTAAAAAATAAAAAAATACATCAATACATTTAAAATTACGTCCTTAATCACTAAGTAAAAAAAAAAAAAATTTTTATTTAAGTGAGCGGTCAAATGGAGGTGTCAAACCCATGGGACAGAACAGTATTTTTCTTACTAAAAATATATATTTCTATATATCGTATTTTCTCTTGTACGGACACAGTACTATATTTACTTATCATCTTAAGTAAAAACCTCTATAGCTCTATAAATTTAGGCATCTTGTCAAAACTGTGTAAATTTTTTGTTGCGTGTGATTGATTTTACTTTCGAGAAAGGGATTTGCTACACAACCTCCTACTATTCATCCACACTCCACACTACATACTTTTTAATATTTTTTTAAAAATTTTTTTTGAAATTTTTTTTTAAATATTTCAAATTTTTTATTCACTATCTATATAAAAAAATTTGATAAAAAAAAAAAAAGTAGAATATGGAGTGTGGTGAATAATTGGAGGTTGGGAAGATTATTTCTTCGGAAAATTTTATAACCGGTCGATCTGCTGTTCCTTGAATAACAATTCTCCAATAAATTTTGCCACGTAGCTCCTTCATTTCAAATCCCATATACCTGTCCACACCTGATAGCTCGTTCCTCTTCCACCGAAGCCTCCTCCTCTCCCAGAAAAGAAGCCTCACAAGTCACTACTGTCGATTTGCTCACCGGTGAGAAGCCTCACACGTCCACTGCCGATCTACTCACCTGGTCCGAGATCTCCCCGGTCACTTACGTTATAATTGCGAACTATGCGTGCCTGACAGCCTGCGGCTTGTTAGCTTGCTCAATCTGATTTGGTGCTCTTTCAGGTTTCAAGTTTTGTATAGATGAATGAATTTTGCCTGTCGTTTCATTTTGGGCTCTTCGATTTATTGCCTTTTTTGTTTGGTAGCCGAGTTTAAAAGCTTACTCTTTTCGTTTCTATATGAGGTTTCTTCGTATTTTTAGATTTATTAGTTACTAGCAGCTGAACTTGTGGACATTTATGCTTGGTTATTGAACCTGCAATGTGTTCTGCCATGAGTTTGTTTCTTAGAGCATCGGTATTGGTTTCATCAAAGTCATTTTTAAAATTTGATGAAAAGTACATATTTTTCATAAATCTAAAACTTCTTTATCTATAACTCCACATTGGATTAACCATTAGATTCATCAAAATAATAATATAATATTATTTTTTTTAATAATAATATTTTTATTTTTATTTTCATATTTTACAATTACACTCACCATATGTATAATTTAATTTACACTAACCATATATCTTGATTACCAACCAAGAATTAAAAAAATGAGTATGGAAAATACTCTTTTACCTATCAAGAATGCATTGTTGCAAATTCCAGGCCAATAACTTGATGATTTACATGACTAAATACAAAAAAATAATGAGTATGAGAAAGACTAAATAATTGATTTCATCTAAAACTAATGAGGGAAGGAACTAGAAGCTGTATCAAATCCAACTTTGACCCAAGCTAATTGAGATCCTTGCTGCCAATTGCAACTAAAAGCTCCACAAGAGGAGTTGGGTTTAGTCCAATACTAGAATCAATTGCTACATGAGGATAAAGATATTGAACATCCAAGTTGAGGTACAAGATAGAGAAAATATCAAATATTTAACCATTAAAATGTCAATCAAATATGGACAATAAATTCATAAGAGTTATATCTCACATTAATTAAAATTCATAATAGCATGTAGAAACAGCATGTTATAATCATAAACAAGCAATTACTTAAAAAGGAGGGAAAAAACAAAGAAATGGTCCAAAGAAAATTAGTAGAACACTTTAAGCCTATCACAAAAGGATTTATATGAAGAATATTTGACTCATTTAGCCACCGTGGGAGCATCCAAATACCTCACTGGCAAAAATTTTAGAAATTATTAGTTTAATAAGAAAACCAGTAAATCATGCAACTTTTGCTCCAAAACAAATATGGTTTTTCAACATAAAACCTGAGGAATTTAAAGGAAACTATAATCCCAGCCAAGCAAGCTAGAGACCAAGATATTTAAAGATCACCCAAAATATCATAACTAAAGTAAGCTCTTATCTTCAATTGCATTCAAGGAAGAGATACAAACGAACAAACAAAAGAATATCATAAGCTCATCAATTTTTGGAAGTTTTGATTCATCCTCTTTTCAATCATACCCATGCAGCCAATACCTTCCAACAAAAATTAATCTCATCCCATATGGTTCCATCACAAGCCGCAGCCCAAAATATAAAAACTAACAACAATTTATAACATCAATTTATAATACAAAGGCCAAGCAACATCGCAATCTCATAACATGAAGTATGTATCCTACTAGTAAAAGTTACACTAATGATCATACTGTGAGGAAGTTCAATACATGAGTAAATTTTTGATCTTTTATTGTTGAGAAAAGTTGCTTTTGCTTCTAAGATTAACTAATCAAGTTTCAGTTGAAGAAAAAAACCAATGCCATTTTGGTACTTGCTTATGATTTTAGATAATAATCCAAGTTCATTAATTTAGTTGTTTAAAGAATCAGGGCATGAGAACCTCAATAGAGAATGCCCAACAATTTATCCTCCTAAACACGACTGCTCATCAGTCATGACACAAGCCAGAAAATGCACAATAATATCTACTCTGTTAGCAAGGACCCGTGTAGACAAGACAATTTTGCAATGCGCAAAGAGGAAGTTCTTTCCATAGTAATCATAAAACATGCATTAAATTTCCACTGTCCAGTAAAAATTTGGTCAAATTGAGTATGATTTGGTTCTTATTATTTTCCAAAAAGTTCCCAGAAACAGCTAGTATGTTCGATGATGATATTAATCGTTGGCTTAGCATCTTGAAAATCTCCCCACTTCATGCTTAACAACTCTACCTGGGGAATAAGTTCTTTTTTATATGAGTCCAGGGTATTATTGGATACTATTGAATTTTGGGATCTTGATACAAATTGTGTATGACTCAGTGGGAATACATTTTTTTGAGAGTATAATTGATTATCATACCGCAAACCAAAAACAAACCATCACGGTAAATACAATGAGCCAAACAAAAAAATGTATGAATAACAACAAATCGAAAAAACAAGAGAAGAGGAGTTGATTACCTTCTGTGAAGTACAATAGAACCCTAATAGAGGCCTGACCAGTTGATTAAAAACGATTTTCTCTTGCAAATCGACGACTCCTTCTCCTAGTCCAGATTCCAACTTCGACAGTCCTGGGGTAACGAAAACAGCAAGAGAACTGGGAAAAAATGGAAAGAAGGGGAGAGAGGGAGTGTCGGGCCAAAGAGAACCGATGAGAAAGAGAAGAAAAGAGAGAAACGGGGAGAAAAAAAGTGAGGGGGGTGTTCGACGAGGGAGAAAGTGAGAGAAATCGAAGGTTTTTGGGGGAGAACGGATTCACGAGGGAAATATAATCTTTCGGTTGATTGGATGTGATTTTAGAGTAAAATAGTGGTTTGGCGATAAACAGTACATCGCTATATATGGCGAAAAGAATAGAATTACTGTAGGTGAAAGCTTGAACTTTCTGTTTTACCGAGTCCAATGCAGCAGGAAATGAGATCACAAAGTTCATAATTTGGCTTTTTAGGAGATTTAGCGAAGCCGATGCGGATGCTCTTAAATAAAAAGGACCTTACTGTTAAGTACACTAATCTCTACCCATCAAAATGACAAAATTTTCTTTCTTCCATCATTCCACAATTCCAATAGATCATGCGGTGCCTGCTTGAAGATTTTTACACAAGGCTGTTACTCTTTGAAGACAGGAACAACAAATTGAGTTGTGTTCTGGCAGAAGATGTAGCCTCTTAAATTAGGATAACCATGTCTAAGGTCTAGTTTAGGTATATTCTCATTATACCTTATTACTATTTATTATTTTTTTGTTACTTTTACTACTATTTAGTTCAAATTGTTGAATTGACTTTCTTTTTTTTTTCTTTTTGTTTTTTAAGAAGATGACGGTATTCCAATTTATTTATAACACCTACTTCTGGCGGAGAAAAATCGTAATTATAGCAAAACACTTTGGGATATATTATAATTAAAAAAAAAAACCAAACCTAGGCATCAAAGAGACTAAGACATCATGATTACAAAACCAAGGTTTAATAAAAATACAATAGGCCAAAACTATATTTTGTAATGCCAACCCTAGACAAAACAATAAAACCTGCAAACAACACCACATGCAAGTAAGGATTAGTGGAAAAAATAAAGCAAAAAAATACGTACCAGAAAACTCATTACGAAATTTGCAAATAAGGGAGGCCAATTATGTCTAGGTGAAGAAAACCTCTGAGATTACTAGGTAGCAAATGATCTCCAGACCAGTCCAAATCAGAGCCACCAACTCCCTACTTGACAAGAAGGTCAGGCACGACATTACATTCCCGAAAAACATGTCTTATTCTATATTCTATGCAATTCCAATAAACATGCAATTCATCCCAGAAATCATCTAAATTATGAGTGATATCCGCATATGCAGGGCTGGGGTCAACCCTTCCCAGCACCCCGCCCTGCCCCTAGCCCAGCTGCTAGAGGGTGGGGGCGGACATCCCATCTGCCCTACCCACTTCAGTCCCATTTGACCTAAAAATTATTTTTAGGTCCAAAAATATTTTTTTGGACCCAAACCCAAATTATTATATAACTTAAATTGTAAATTAGAATTAAAATATATAACAATAATTTAAAAATTGATAACATAAAAACTAGTTATCAAATTCTAAATTTGTTAGACTTCTTCACAATATTGTATTGGATTGGCCTCCTAGGCCAACCTTTATATAGGAGGTCAAGGTAATACAAGAGTCTTACTTGAGTAATGTGGGACTCACTATAGTAATGTGAGACTCAATTGTGAGTCCCACATTACTCAAGTAAGACTCTTATATTACCTTGATCTCCTATATAAAGGTTGGTTTAGGTAGCCAATGCAATACATGTCCAATCTTGTAAACAAGTTTAACACTCTTGTGAACAAGTCTAACAAATTGTAATATATATTTATATATATACAATTTGTAAAATAAATATAAAAATATATATTTATAAATATAAATAATAAATATATAAGTGGGGGCAAGGCAAGGTGCGCCCTAACTTATATATATTTACAATCATCCTTGATGAGCCAGTTAACTAGGATTTGAGAATTAATTTCAATTTCAACTTGAGAAAAACCCAATTGGTAGCATATACGGACACCTTCCAACAAACTTCTCATTTCATCAAAATTATTAGAATCCGAACCCAAAGCCACAGAATAAGCTGCAAGTAATTGGCCACAATCATCACGAATGATGCCCCCTACTCCTGCTGGTCCCAGGTTACCAAACCTACTACCATCCGTATTAAGCTCCACGCAATCTTGAGGGGGCCGAGTCCACTTCACCATAAGAACCTTCTTAGGTCCAGGTTCTAGGATTGGGATTTCCAATCTTTGCAAAATAGGAACATCTTTGGAAGAAATGGTAGAAACTTTCATGATCAAATCCATAATATTGCGAATCCATAATTGAATAACATGACAAACCGACTCCATCGTGCCCTCCTTATCTTTGTGTCGAGCCTTACAACGCCTGTCCCAAATCTTCCATGAAACAATAGATAGTAGAAGGCA
The DNA here is from genome assembly GCA_003123785.1 of Pterocarya stenoptera. NCBI lineage: Eukaryota > Viridiplantae > Streptophyta > Magnoliopsida > Fagales > Juglandaceae > Pterocarya > Pterocarya stenoptera. The sequence continues at coordinate 85,985 of QEOT01123906.1, read as the reverse complement.
AAAAATGATCCCCACCTGGGTAGACTTACCTGCCTGACGGAACCAAAAATTAATTTGTTCTTGCCAAGTATGAAAAACACCTATATGCGCTCCTAGCTAGATCGATGCTAGCCTCCAAATACGTTTAGCAAAATCCTCAGTACAAAGCACGTGATTCAAGTCTTCTATCTTTCCCCTAGTACAACAATTACATTTAGAGACCATCAGGATGACAATCATTTTAATCCTCTCATCAACATTCAGACAGTTATGAATAATCTTCTACATCATAATGAAAATTTTCTTATGAAGGTTATTATGCCAAATTCATTGAGCCCAAGCCAATGGAGGAGCCCTAACCCTAATAAATTCCCAAGCACTTTTGGTATTAAAAGTCCCATCATTATCTTTCACTCAAATTAAAACATCTTGCCCTCTTTTCTCCTAGCCAAAAATTGGTGCATTTCAGAAGCTCTTTGATAACCCACAAGCCTTTCCAATAGCGAAATATCCCATCCATTTTCAATTCGACACTCTTTGATTTTAAGAAAAGGATTCTCAATCACTGGAAAAGACCACTAAGAAGGCCTCCCTCCAACCATTTATCATACCAGAAAGAAATATTGCCCTCTTTCACTATCCATTGAGAGCCATTTAAAACATACAGGATACTTTGAACAATAGACTTCCAAAACCGGGTCCCCTTATTAGTAGGGATGACAATATGTGGTATGATCCGTTAACCCAATACGAACAACGGGTTGACCCGTTAAGACATAATTCTTAACAAGTTACTAACGAGTCAACCAGTTATGACCCATTAAGAAAGTTAAGTTTACATTTATACTCTTAGACCTAAGATTGTAAGATTAATATTTTACAATGTGTGCTCATCATATTTTGGATTGTAACTTTAATATTATTATAATGCATGTTTATCAAATTTGTGTAATTGTGTGTTTATCATATTTGGTACTGTTGGGATTTTAATGTTGGCATTTTTATTGTTTAGATTGTAATTTTGGACTTGTTAGTTAGTTATTTATTTATTATTTTTATAGATATTGTTTATATTTTAATATTTATATAAAATCAATCTGGTCAAACAGGTTCAAACGGGTCTATTCACCATTAACGTAAATGGGTTGAAATGGGTCAAGTTGTGTCGTATCATGTCAATCTATTTCGTTTTCAATAATGGGTTAAAACGGATCGTGTCGTGCCAACCTATTATCTTAATGGGTTGTATTAGAGTTTAAGATTTTGATACAAAATTCTTAATGGGTCGGGTTTGGGTTAACCTATTTAGTATAATGTACATATCTTAACACGACGCGAACATGAACATGACCTATTAACACGATTTGACACCCCTACTTATTAGGTACCAAAAGGGATAAATGATTATTCTAAACATACTTGCCTCTAAAGAAATCCGCCCTTAAAAACTGACCCTGCATGAGACCCCAAGCAAATTTCATACAAAGAGCTACACTTCCTCTTACATTTACGATTATATTCACCCCAAAAGAAAAGTTAAGAATCTTATTCAGCATCATGAGCACAACATTAGGAACATATAACACTGCAAGAAGATGAACTGCCATACTTGATAAAACATGACGCAAAAGAATAATTCGCCCACTTGTCGAGAGCATTTTCATCTTCTTGCCCGTAATTTTCTTATTAAATCTCCCAAACAAATCTCCAAAATGGCTAGCCTTATGTCTACCCACCACTATAGGTACACCTAGATATTTAAAAGGAAAAGACCCTTCAGAAAACTCAATAATACGAAGAAGAGAATGCTTCTTTTAAACTGGAATTTTATTAGAAAAGTAAATGGCACTTTTATCCTTATTAAGAACCTGACGAGTCCAATCTTCATAAAGCTTCAAAACCTTCATCAAACTTCTCAAAGACCTTTTATCACTATTAACAAAAATAACAATATCATCTACATACATAAGGTGAGAAATGAGAGGAGTACCTCTTACTTGAGTGAACTGACCAATTTTACCATTCACAAAATATAGTTTGAGAAGACGAGAGAGCACCTCTTGCATAATGATGAGCAAATAAGGAGAAAGAAGGTCTCTTTGTCTCAAACCACGCCCACTCTTAAAGAACCCCAAAAAGGTACCATTCATCACGATAGAATACCAAGCTGAGGAAATACACAATCATAAGTCTTTTTTTTTTTTTTTAATAAGAGACGAATGTCACATGTTCACGAGTGGCCCCTTCCCAATTTTATTAATAACCCTTGCTTGTGGTGGAGGAATACCGTAGTAACAACATAACACTTAGGGGTTTACAAGATAAAATGTTATAAACTAATCCAAAACCAAGTGTCAAAAAAAAGACAAAGCAAAACCAAGAAAAAATAAACAATAACTAACAAGCCTAATAAAAAACCAAATTGACGCTCTTATTCTAACCAAAAGCACCTTATTGGCCGCCTATAGGCAAATAGCGTGAAGACCAATTTTATCAACTTTGAGAATTCCTTTGAGCAAATGCGGCACTTCATTGTAATTATTCCACGTAGCATTATTTTGATCTGAAGCCCAACGTGCCAAAAAATCTGCTCCTGCATTACCTTCCCTATAAATATGTCGCACCTTAACTTCCAAGGAGGCAGGAAAGTTTTGTATCTTTTCTCAATAATCTTCTAGATACCATAAACCACCTGCACCCATATGACCCGGATTTTCCAAAGAACTCCCATCCACATTTAATTTAAACTAACCCGGGCTCGGTTTCATCCATTTCACAAGAGAAACGCTCCGATTCTTCACATGTTTAATAGGAATAGAGAAAAAATTTAACACTTGTTCATCTCCATCATTCATCTTTTTACTAGCACGCAAACGAAATCCTACCCACGCAATAGCAGCCTTAATCGAGCCCCACAAAGAGCCCACAAAACTCCGTTTACCTTCCATACGTGCTTTACATCGCCAAACCCAAAGAGACCAAGTTACAATAGTAGGAATAAGAGCAAGCAATGTACCTTTTTGTGTCGAGTGAGTAGCTCGCCGAAACCATAATTCCATAGATGTTCTCCATGATCTTCTCGGGTCATACGGCATCCCCATCTGTAAAGAGACACGTCTCCAGATATCCACAGCAATCATCCCGTTGGCAAGGAGATGGTCTTGATCTTCCACTCACCCCTGAATACAACATTCACATTTAGAAGCCAAAGGTATGCCCAGAGAACTGATTTGACTATCAATAGTAAGGCTAAAATTAAAAGCCTTCCAAATGGTGACTGAATACTTTTTTGGGAGCGCTGAATGCCAAATCCAAGAAGACCATTCAGATTTTGGTGCATGTACATGAACACAGTCCCAGGCCGACTTTGATGAAAATTTTCCATTCAGGTTTAGCTTCCAAATCAGCAAGACTGCACCATCTTTTTGTTTATCTAAGCAACTCAAAATTTCTTCCATCTTGGCTTCGACTACCAAGCTATGAAGCAAATCCACATCCCAACTATTATGAAGTCTATGGTCCTTTACTTTAAGAAGAGGGCGGTCAGAAATGTCACAAGAATTTATTAGAGTACCAGATTTCAACCAAGGATCTCTCCGAAAAGAGACTTGTCCATCCCGAACCCGCCACCAAGAATGATCTAAAATTTTCGGAACCATGCCCACCATATGTTTCCAGAGAAGAGTACCATATGGATTATCTACCAAAGACACATGCTGATCTTTAACATATTTACGCCTGAAAAAATTAGCCCATAAAGAATCACCAGTCAGTAAATTCCAAGCAAGCGTCATAAATAAAGAATCTTGAACGTCCTTTAGTTTGCGAAGGCCCAAACTCCCTTCCTTAATCGGTGCGCACACTTTGTGCCCAGCAACCCACTTACGTTTTTTTTTTTTCCATTCCAGGATCCCAAAAAAAAAATTGCTCATTAGTCGATTTACGGCTGCCATAATTGCCTTGGGAGCATGCAGAACAAAGAACAAGTGAATAGAAATGCTAGTAAGAACATGTCTCAATAACAAAAGACGAGCACCAGAAGTTAAAAACAGATGCTGCCATCCATCCAGTTTTCGCCGAATGCAATTTAATAAATCATCAAAATGTGAGATTCTCAACCTGCCTACCATGAAGGCACACCCAAGTATCTAACCGGAAAAAAACATTTAGAGAAAGAGGTCAAAAGAAGAGAATCCCTTCTCCGAGTAGCAGTAGCATTTTTAGAAAATAAAATAGAGGACTTTTCCTTGCTCACCTCTTGACTAGACAACTCTTCATATAGCGCAATGGCATCTCGGATTGCTTGAAGCGAAAATCTTCCTCCATTAGCAAAAAAAACAATATCATCAGCATATAATAAGTGGGACACAAGAGGGGTACCTCGGGGATGCGAGAAAATTACAATATTACCATTATCAAATTTCTGCTTTAACAATCTGGTCAGCACTTCTTCGACTAGAATAAACAAGTATGGCGAAAAAGGATCACCTTGACGTAGACCACGTCCACTACGGAAGAAACCTTTAGCTGATCCATTCATAACCATAGAGAACCAAGGAGTAGAGATACAATTTCTAATCAAGTCATAGAAACACATAGAGAACCCAAATGAAACCAAAACATGAAGCAAGAAATCCTAATCAATGCTATCATAAGCCTTTGCCATATCAACCTTAATAAAGATGTTACCACCCATAACCTTCTTATTAAGCATGTGTATAATTTCTTAGGCCAAGGAGATATTTTCAAAGATACTTCATCCAGGAAGAAAAGCCCCTTGTTCGGGAGAAATAAGTTTGTTTAAGATAGGTGAAAGTCTTCGAACTAAAATTTTAGAAAAACCTTATACACCACTGAGCATAAACTTATGGGTGAAACTTATCAAAACCTGTAGGCTTCTGCATCTTTAGAATGAGAACAATATAAGAAGATAAATAAAATCTAGACATCAGGAACAAATACCCATTTTACCCTTTTTTCTCTCTACGCTTTGTTTCTCTGCGAGGGTTTGTTCGTGTGTGTCCCATGGCTGCCACCGGGGCCCCCCGGGTCATCGGCATCGTCTGGGCGGTTGCCTACCTGTAATCATTTCAATATGTTTGTGCTCAATTTTATTCTGAACCATTGTCTGTGATCCTTCTTCTCAAAATAAAACCAACGATGGAATGACTTAGGGGAAATATTGGAATGATGTGAAGATCTTCCACAAAATTTATTGAAATGACTTCACTAGAAATTTAGTATGATGGATGCTCATTTGGTTCAGCAGATTTGGGGCAAAGAAAAAATTTGGGGGATTTGCTGTCAACGAGGGTGTATAAACTATAAAAAGAGTCTTCCTGGATAGCGAGGGCATAAAATACGCTGCAAACTTTTTGCATCAAGTAAAAATGATGCAAAAGGACCCAATTTGGATGCAAAAAAATAAGTGAAACAATTCGTTTTCCTGGATGTAACTTTTGCGATGAACATTTGTTATAACTTTAACTTGGATGTGAAAATATCATGTATTACTGTCAATTAGGTATGGACAGAAATAATATAGTTGCAAGAACCCTATAATCCTATTGCGTTAAACTAAATAGTTGCAAAAAATAAACATATCGTCGCAAAATATTACAATGGTTCATTTTTTCCAAAATCACCTTTAGCGAAACTAGCAACCAAATAAAATTGGAGACAAAAAATATTTTTTAGCATTGATTTACCTAAGGACAAAAATTAATTGGTCACAAAAAACCAATATTCTTGTAGTGAATTAGCATCTGTTCGGTAATTTATAAGATTTGTGCTAAAATTATTGTGAGACGTATGACGAACTTGCTCCTTAAGATGATTTCTCAAGAACAAGGGGGTTTATTCTGGGTCGTAGTATATTTGAGAATATTAGCCTTACCCAAGAGATGGTTCATTCTACTAATAAAAGCTCTAATGGGGAAAATGTTTTGGTTTCATTGCTAGAATTGATTTCCCTAGCTTTATCTACACTCTGTGATTAAATCATTTCTTTATTTTTTCCATTTTTGGTGAGGTAAAACAGAACATGCTATTAGGAATTAAGTATGAGTTTAAATATTGCTTTCACCATGCTTGATCTGCTCTGCAAGTTGGAGAAATGATGAAGTTAGTTGGATCAATTTTGATTTTTCTTTTTTAGTAAGTAGATTACAAATAGTTGGGCTGCCCGTTTTACTTTTATTTAAATTTTTATTTTACACTTGGCTATCATTATTTTATGGGTTTGAAACTGATTTCCTAGTATCCAAGTTTATATTCGTGTCAGAATAATCTGTGAGTATTGATCTATTCCAGAGTCGATGTATGCGAATTGAGGAATTTTGTCTGTCTATCTTCTCAACTAAATCTTGAACGTTACAATCTAAATCTTTTCAATTGTCTAAGCCTCCTTAATGATCAAGAACTAGAAGGTGAGTGAAGAAATATGGTACATAGTTGAAATTAGTGTGATGGATTTTGTTTACAAGTTAATATTAGATGACATTCCAATTTCTGGTCATGTCTCATTTTTTTACAGATGGACAAAAGTTGGATGAATGTCACTGATAGGTTTAGGTCAAGGGAATATGCCAGGGGGTTAGACAGTTTCTGACAATGGCTCGAGCTCACGCTCATGGAAACAATCGTGTCAAGTGTCTATGTCGTAGATGTCGTAATATGGTGTCCGTACCAATAAGTGAGGTCGAGCAACATCTATTTATCAATGGGATAGATCAAAATTACACTCATTGAATATTTCATGGGGAGCCAAAATACATGAACATTAATAGTGATGATGATAATGATAATGATAATGTTGATGGTATGTTAGGTGACATTCATGCTGCTACCACTGTTAGTGTTGATGAAGACATAGCTGCACATATAGTGGGTCCCTCCTCCATTGAACCCAAACCAACCAGTTTTGAGAAACTGTTGGAAGATGCTCGTCGTCCAATTTACAATAGCTGCACACCATTTTCTAAACTATCATTCATTGTGAGGTTGCTCCACATCAAAACAATTGGTGGGTGGAGTATAAAGTCCTTTGACATGTTGCTTAAACTATTGAAATCTGCTTTTCCCCAATTACTCTTGCCAAACCTTTCGATAAGGCACAATCATTAGAGTGAGATCTCGGATTTAGATACATAAAAATACATGCATATCCAAGTGATTGCATATTATATTGGAAGGAAAATTCCAACAAGCAAGAGTACCCTGAGTGCAAGGTATCTAAGTGGTTGTCTACCGCACCAAAGCAACAACCAGTACCCCAAAAGGTTATGCGGTATATTCCACTTAAGCCAAGGTTGCAGAGATTATTTATGTCTAAAAAAACTGCAATATCCATGACACGGCATCAATCACGAAGGGTGGGGGATGAAAACACGTTGAGGCATCCTGCAGACTCTTACTTGTGGACCACATTTGGTAGAGAGTATCGCTGGTTTGCTGAAGATGCCCGTAATGTTAGACTCGGTCTTGCTAGTGATGGATTCAACCCATTCAACAATATGAGTAAACCATACAGCGGCCAGTGATTCTGGTTCCATATAACTTGCTTTTATGGTTATGTATGAAAGACCCGTTCGTTATGTTGTCTACATTAATTCTTGGGCCTAAATCACCTGAGAGTGAAATTGATGTTTACTTACGCCCTTTAATTGACAAACTAATTGATTTGTGGAAAAATGGAGTAAATATGTATGATGCGATGGTTGGCCAACGATTTTGATTGCAAGCAGCTTTACTGTGGACCATTAATGATTTTCCCGCATATGGTAATCTTTCTAGGTGAAGCACTAAGGGAAAATTGGCATGTCCTTGTTGCAACCTAGATACAGATAGCATGTGGTTGCAACATTGTCGGAAGCATTGTTACATGGGTCATCGTCGCTTCCGACCTTCGGTCACATATAGAGAACAAAGAAGACAATTTTTAATGACAAAGAAGATCACTGGATGTCACCTAGACAGTTGTCTAGAGAAGATATAATGCATAAGTTAAATAACATGATTCAAGTGTGTTTTGGCAAAGGTTCTAAAAGGAGAAAACACACTCCTAAGGAGTTAAATTCGACAAAACAAACTATCTTCTTTGAACTGCCACATTGGGCATATCTGAAACTTAGGCATAATATCGATGTGATGCACATTGAAATAACATTTTTGACAATATGTTGGGTACATTGATGAATATTCAAGATAAAACAAAAGATAATATTAATGCTCAACGGGACTTAACCGAACTAGATTTAAGAAAAGAGTTACATTTAAAAGAAAATGGGGATCGAGCTGTAATCCCTTATGCCTATTTCATGCTACATGGAAATAAACGGAAAGAGTTTTGTGCATTGTTGAGTGGAGTTAAATTCCCTGATGGTTTTACATCTAATATTTTTAGGTGTGTTAATGTTAGTGATTGTAAAATATCTGGTATGAAAAGTCATGATGCCCACATCTTCATGCAAAAGCTACTATCAGTAGTCATCGATGGATACTTAAGACATGATATACATTTGGCATTAATGGAACTTAGCACTTGCTCTCGAGAATTATGTGCACAAACATGTAAGAAAGATATAGTGAAGCGACTTGAGACTGACACTGTCTTCATTCTTTGCAAGATTGAACATATATTTCCACCAAACTTCTTTAACGTAATGGTTCACGTAGCTGCCCATTTATCCCGTGAGTTGGGTCTCGCTGGACTAGTTCAATATAGGTGGATGTATCCATTCGAGAGGTACTTGTGCAAATTTAAGCGGTATGTAAAAAAACAAATCGTGCCCAGAAGGATCTATTGCGGAGGCATATATTCGTGTAGAATGCTTGACATATGCCTCGATGTATCTGCATGATGTACCAACTAGGTTCATCAATGAGGCTCGTAACATTGATATTGGTGTTCAAATAGCCGAAGTAACTTCATTCTCAATTTTTTTTACAGAAAGTGCACCTATTGGGGACTTCAATTGCTACACAACTAGAGAAGAAACTATTTAAGACTGCTAGATGGTATGTCCTCAATAATTGTACAGAAATTGAGCAATACTTGGAATAAGAACCTTCAACCATATTCATTAATCTTTGATTTCTTATGGAATATTGCATATGTGCATTAATACACTTATGGAATATTGTGCTTAAATGGCTTTTAACAAAATTATTTTATTATTTTTTCTATAGGGAGCACTATAACATTCTGAAGGACCAAAGCCTAACTAACATAGAAAGGAGGCATGAAACTGAATTTCCTTCGTGGTTCAAAAAAGGTGTAAAATGATATTATATCTACCAAAAATTATTTGTTAATATCTGTCTCATACTCATTGGCATATTTTCATCTCATCTTTTGGTTAATATTTTATATTCAAGCACTTTGTGTTGGGGACCATGACCAAGTATTTGATGATCTTTATGCAATAGCTTCTGGTCTTGACCCGTGGATGGTATCATATTCTGGTTGTATAATGAATAGTATAAGATTTCATACAAAACATTATGAAATAAATCGTAGAACACAAAATAGTGCTGTGCAAGTTACAAGTAAACACCAATCAACTATGGTAGATTTCTATAGTGTTCTCAATGACATATTGGAGTTGCGGTACATAGGATGGCGGCGTATCTAGTTTGATGTTAGTGAGCATGTTACAAGTGTTAATATGTCCTGAACTTGGTATAAGGATGATCCCTTGGTACTGGCTTGCCAAGCATCACAAGTTTTTTACCTCAGAGACACAAACTTACGTAGGTCTTGGCACGTTGTGCAGAAGATCACATATAGAAATGTCTATGATGTTCCATAGTTGGAATTAAATGATGACGGAGATGATTCTAGCGAGGGTGATGTATATTAGGAAGAACAATCTTCTGACATTTATAGAGATGTCAAGTTCGATGAGAATGGCCTTCAGTCCTCATTGCTAAGGCAAGATGTTCTCCCACAAACTGTTCTTGTTGCTGAATTAACAGTAGGAAATAACGACATTCTTGACGATCGGGAATTTAACAATGACATCTTGGAGGATTTTACAGATGACAGCTTTGATACCATGTCCATTGCTTCCACTGATGATGAAGACCCACTTGGAGACACTGATGAAGAGACCGAGGATGTTTAAGGTATCAACACAGTTTTTTTTTTTTTTTTTTAATATTGCTTTAGGTTGATTATGCATCCAAGTTGTACACCACACTCTTGAAATATCCCAAGTATTTTAACCTGTATTATGCATACTTAAGCATGTGCCTCTTATTAGATGTTTGAATTTATAACATTGTGGTTATGAGATTTTCTCAAATGTGACATTTGACTGAAACCTCAAGTATGCTGTCCTTTTCTTTCCTAAAAATCTAATATCTTTACTTCCATATTTAGTATAATGAATGGTGTTCCCACTGCACAATATCTTTACTTCCATTTATTGTTCACCTAGCTGCCATTTATATTATCGAATGAATTTCTTTTGGAAGCAGATTCTTGATAATTTATTTCTGAACTATGAAATTCCCAAAGCATGATACACCATTTTATTATGTTACTAAACTTAACAAAGGATTAAAAGGGAGTGGTTTATCCAATTATCTTGCTTTTGAAGATGAAAAGAAGAAATAAGACTAATCAATTAAAATTTACTACAGGATGTCTCATACTATGCCTTACAACAATGGAGATTCTGCATTATACTGGTAGATGTTTGCCATTTTCTTTTGTTGATTACAAATGGTCGGCTTGCACCACGTTGGGGTAAACTGAGTCGTGGAGTAATAGGTTGTGAGAGAATGTAATCAATTCCATGAAAGTTTTTGATCAATTGAATGCTGACCTTGTGTCATGCTATGAGACAATGTCTTTGCTATGTAGTTTAATTATAATATTTCCAAATTCTGGTTTGAAGGGTTTATGCTAGCAGCATTTTATACTTGATATTATGTACTGCTTGTATTTCAGAAGTCTATATTTTGTATTGAAAGATTTATTACTAAGAGATGGAATATTGTAATTTATATGTTCTACTAGAGGTATTTCAGAGGTCTGTATTTACATTGCTGCACTAGATCTATTGTGTGAATTATTGGAAATTGTTGCGGTTAATATGGAACATTATAACATTTTCACACAAAAGCCATCCCCATGCATGGTGTTATGTTAGTGGTTGAATATAGGTATTGCTTCTCTAGAAATCATCAACATTTTTTCAAATATTTAAATAGAATCGTTTTCAGATTTTGCGAATTAGTCCAAGAAATGGTTGTCTAGATCATGACAATTTATCAATGTCAATTGGTTGTCCATTACAAATTATTGCTTGAGTCTCCCACATTCTTATTTCCCCCAAATTTTGTTAAAAACAAAGATAAAAAAGCTAGAAATCAAAGCAACGACATGATGCAGAGATTTAATTTGTATTTTGTCAAGATGTGTCATGGCATGAGGGAGACATAAATCAATTATTAATTATCAGTAATCTCTTTAAATATGTATACGATTCTCTTTTAATTAATCATTATATTTAATTAGGATTTGCATTCTAATAAGCCATATTAAAAAGTTTTCACCTTAATATCTAATAATTTTTTAATTAAAAAATTATCACTAAATTAAAAAATTGCCATTATTTTCATGTCATCAAATGGAAGTTTCTAATTCTTATGTGTTGAATTGTGTAGATGCAAAGTAACAACAGATATAATATTAATGAGATTGAATATTAGGCTATATTAATGAGACTGAATATAACAACAATCAAGAAGCCAACCCAAGTTTTTGTTAGAGAGAGAGAGACTCTTCATTCTCTTTAGAAACCCCCTTATCTCTCCTTCGGTGCAGGGGGAGGAGTTTGGGCTCCTCTCTCCCTCATCTCTATTTGTTTCCTTTTATTTTTCATTTTTGGGTATTTTCTCAGTCACGGGTATGAAGGAAGGTCAATCTGTTGCTCTCTGGCATCCGACGACCATCACGTGCCCCACAACAGGCTTCTCAAGGCGCCGATTTTAGAAGAGTTTCACCGAACGGAGTGGCGCATGAGCCATGTACACGACCGGCCCAAAGAGAGTGCGTGTATCGCCCAAGCACATGTGGCCATTCTAGTTCTAGGACCACCTGCTACTCTAGACTTGACCGGCCACCATACCCTCAAGGTGGTGCGTGGCTCTCTATCGCCATCACAGCCACTGTTTGTGTTTTCTTTTCTTTTTCCAAGATTGAAAAAAAGGATATATATGTTTTTAAGATGTAATCCGTTATTTTGTCATGCTTTTTAATTTCTGTAATGATTATTCTGTCTAGGACGGAGTTGTGCTGTCTCTCATATTTTAGATTTGTAGAGGTTTGCAACATTGGACTAGACCATAACAGTCATGAATGTGTATTGGGGAGCTATTAATATTGATTGTATGCTTGTAATGTGAATGGACTATGTTTCAGGTCTAGTTTGTAATGTCCATTATTAATGAATGAAATATGTTTTTTCTCAAAAAAAAAAAAAAAGCATTGAATAGTAAAAATAAGTAGTGCAAAAGCACAAAGAAAGTCATCAAAATTTAACATTTACCTTAATTTACTTTTTAATATTTTCACTACTTGATAACTAATTTGTGCATTGGCGACATCATGGTAGATTTATGGATAGTTCATGCATGTACGGTAAACTTATTTGTAGCAAATAAGATTAATAACTAATTTGCTCAATTAAAAAAATGAAAAAACGAGAAATTAGGATAAGTAAATGCATGCTTGACATACGTGTCAAGAAATTATAAAATTACAAAGTCGACCATGAGTCTCTCATTCATTTAATATTCAAGACTTTTAGTCAAAGCTATGTTTTGACTAGCGTATATAATAAAAACCTTGCAATTTGGTGGCATATATACTCATTTGGGTGGAGGGAAAACAATTGGACCGAAGGTCCTGCAATGATATTTTTCCTCTCCCTACTGAACCTTAGGATAAGTAAAATTTGGAAACCTCACCTACATTTTAGCCCTTGCTCGTGTTTATCTAATACACTGATAGTCCTCTGCTTATAGGAAGGGGTTTAGCAAGCTAGTCTCAGGTGCAAAGTGTGGTGTGGCCTGCAAACTTCACGATCGGCAACGAAAAATACTATATTTTTTGGGTTTGTTTATGTTTCTTTCGTATTATATATCCTTCTCTATCCAATAGGATTTCGGTAATAGTTTTTTATAATTACTGCATGCCAACTATATGCATGTGAGGGATTTTTTCAGCACAAGAAAAACCATGTGGGTTGCTTTACTTGGAGAAAACCATGAAATCAATAGCATATTGATTGTTTGTTGCTGGAAATGTCTTGATGGGGTTTGGGAGATAATAGGGATGGTAGTTTCTCGTATGATTTTTAAGCATAGATAAGATTTAATAGTCCATAATATTGCCTCGTCGGGCAAAGGTTCTAGTTTTTCCTAGCTGATTTCCCGTATGATTTTTGCATGTATTTCCATATCTAACATTGTGCTTTGCTCGTTTTTTTTTTTCCATATCAGACATGGTGGTTAGGCATATGAGTTTTTCATGTAAATGCAACTTAGGCAAATATTTTAGTTTTTAATTTCTAACCAAGCATAATATTAACTCTTTATACTTTGAAACAGTTCAAATCATCTTCTTTTATTGAAGCTTAGGCAAAAATTTTAGTTTTAATTTGTAATCAACCATTATATTAACTCTTTATATTTTGAAACGGTTCGAATCATTTTCTTTTATTGCAACATGATGGCAATATATTTTGGCTCAGATATGTTGTATTCTTCAACCTAGCAATATAGCATTATTATCACACAAAGTACAATAAAAATGGTAGAAGCTAAATAAAAGTTGTTGCTTGCATGATAAGCATGTTTATCTAAAAAATTATTTAGAGTTTTTAGATACATTTGACATGATTGTATGAATGCAGCATATCTAACTTGGGGAAAAACTTGATTCACATATCACATTAATGGTGAGAAGTATAAGAGGAGGAGTTCGTGGACGAGGGGGAGGCTTTAGGGGCTCTGCGCAGAGGAGGGTTATAGAAGATGAGCAGTCACCACCAACACATGGACTTAGACTAAGAATAGCCCTTCCTTGTTGGATGACTCCACTCAACCACCAGACGTGGTATTTGAAACCGAGTTTCCAAATCGGATGGAATGTATAGGTAGATTGGCATGTCCTTTAATTATGCATGATAGCAAAAAAAAAAAAACATCCGAGATTATATTTTTACTTCATATCCAACATGCTACATGGTTAGTTCTTTGTCTATGGCTGCCATACATAGAATTAACATGCTTTTTCTTGAAATGAGAATATACGTATGATGCGAATAGACAAACCGCCGTGGAGATTATTTTCTTCCATTGATGACAACGTGCTACATGGTTATTTTTTGTCTATGGCTGCCATATATAGTGTTGACATGATTTTTTCTGAAATGAGAATTTTTGAATCTACGAGTAAGACAAAGGGTCGTGGACGGGCAAAGGGGGCCAAGTTTGACATGTTGCAAAAGCTTGGACCGATTAGTTTGATGATCAAGGATGAGGACACTAAGGTATCATGCGAGAATGCAAGTATATTTAGTGGAAGAGTGTCATGGATAGTGAAGCAATTTGTTGACATGAGTTATGAACGTTGGAAAGATGTGCCCGAAGTGGAAAAAGAGGAGTTGTATAGTCACATCCGCGTAAGGAATGAATTAATCATGCAGTCCAAGGTTTTAATGTGTGATTCATGTAGAAAGTAGTTTGACTATTTGATGTATATTTCTGTTGTGTTTAGGCTGATTTTGTCCTACAATGGGATAAATAAAAAAACCATTGGAAGGCGGTTACCTACCAACTACAAAAGGAGATTTAACTCTTTCCACTACGAGTTGCATCAAATATACAAAAGTTATGGAAGTCATAAAATGGCGTTAGCAAGAGGAACTGAGTTGGTGGATGAAGTGGTTTGGAGAAAATTATGCATTAAATGGGGGAGTAAAGAGTTCAAGATAAAGCCAGCTTGCCTTATTTAGAAGTTTTAGTTTTCAATGTCTTTTTAAATACAATTAATGCAATTCCCTATATACCCTAGTTTGTCATTGGAATAAACTTTGCCACTTTGGTTTAACTATGTGCTATTAATGATATTTTGGACCAGGCATTATCATTGAAAAATAAGTTGAATAGGGAACAACTACGTACTAACCATACAGCAGAAAGGAAGTCCTTCGTTCGATTACTCGAAGAGAAGGTATTAATTGTGTGCGTATTCCAATTAATTAATGAAATTAACTTCTAAAAATTACATGTTGGTACATATTCAGAAATTTATTAGTTGGTCCTATGGTTTTTTTTATTATTGGCTGTTGTAGCGGGAGAGTGTGACAAATTTGGTTTATTTTTATAAAGAGAGCCGATGGTCGTGGAAAAAGGGAAAGTTCGTGACAAATGTGACCGAAGATCTCTATGTGAGTAAACATTAAACAAATTGCCTCCTTAGTCGTTATATTAGATTCTAATTAACTGAGTCAGCCCAGATTTGTACTAGTTTTGTATCATGAATGGTGATTAAAACATTATCTTTGATTATTTTGAAAGAACCAAATGGTGGAGAAGCTGAATGCAATGGAACCAGAAGCTCGAACTAAGGAGGCAACGGCAGTTGTCTTCAGGGAGGTGATGGGCAAATCACTTGGATATGCAAGGGATTTGGGTAGGACGGTGGTGTCGAAAACATCAAGAACAACGAAAAATGGTGAAAATGCAAGTGCATTGTCACAAGATGCTCAGTTTTATAAGGACCAACTTGAAGCACTAAAGGCAAACGTTCAAGGAATTCTGTTAAAACAAGTCGAGTTTGAAAAATTCATGGCGTATTCAATGTCACAGTAGCAATCACAAGGAGTCTCTAAGGGAGACTCAGTTTGCTGCCTAACTTTGGTTATTTTCCAATTTTTAGGTTTTTTGAATTTTGGGAGACAACATATGGCAATATTTTGGTGGTTGGGTAGATATATTATGTTAGTGGCTTTGTTTGGTCATGGATGGGTTTGTCTCAAGATTTTGAAAGATGATTGATGGATAAACTAAATTTTGTGATTCAGAATGTGAAGACAGACAAATGTCGTTGCAATAAGCATTTTTTAAGACAGCATTTGACATATTGGTTAGGCAGCTACATGCCTTTTGAAAGTTGTGGGGCCACTCAAGATAAATAGGTACCTATTCAGATTAATGAGTTTGTTGGAAATATAATATTTTGGGCTGGTTGGAATTAAAACTAGTATATATGTATAGCTGACTATTTATCATTGAATACTACTTTGAGTACTAACTATTGTTTCTAGATATATGTACTGCTGGCTGTTTATTATAACATAAGTTGAAGATTTAGTTGCTTAGTCATTTGCTCTTGTGATAGTACAAAAAAGTTACCTTCAATCCCTTTAATTGCTTCTTTAACAAGAGCCTTTTCCATCATAGCTAAGCAAATTTCATGCATGTACTTTAGCATGTAATGTAATCAAGCTTGAAGCCGTATAACATACATTTTCTTTCATTTAGAAAAATCATGTAATAATGGATCAGGTTCGAGGCTCTAAACGAAACTAATACCATTTGAAGTTTGAACTGATCCCTTGCATCATGTGTATCCTATAATACATATATAGTTTCTTTTTACTCAAAAAGAAAAAAAAGTACTCAATTTATTATCTATATAATATATATAGGGTTAGAGCCTTAATTTAAAATTTGTAACATTCTTCAGCTTTTCCTATTAGCTTCATGTACCATTCAATTTGACATGCATCATGTAACATTTACGACTAAGTTTTTTTATGTTTCTAATGTTTCGATTGGTCCTGAAAAGTCATGCCATTTTAGATCTCCATTTTATAACACAAGTCAAAGAACAGTGCATGCCCTGTAGGTCACATACAGGGGCATTAAAGTGATTAAATTCTTTTGTCGTATTTTTTTTACCTTTTTTATTTTTATTTTTCTCTTTGAGTTTATAGTGCACACATACGTTTGTGATTACTAGTCTTTTAATGTACTTTTAATATTTCTCAATTTATTTAATTGTAAGAAAAAATCATGTATGCAGAAAAATGTTATTCTACCAATCACAAAGCTGGTGGATGATCGAGAAGACATTGGAGCCAAGGTTATTGGGCAAAATTTGAATGTGCTTCCATCAAGAACATTGTAAGAAATTCTTATAGTCTGCCACATATATAGTGTGCATAGCACATATTGAAGTTGTCTGCCAAATATTTAATAGTAAACTTGTGTGTATGAACATTATAAGAAGTTGGTTGACTTATATTGTATAGGCACATTATATGTAATATATGTATCTACTTTAGTTGACTCATCATGAGCACTAAGAGAAAAAAGCACTACTCAATAGCTTTCTATGCATATATAGATGAGATGAACTCTAAGTGAAAGCAGTTATATATTTCTAGTTCATATAGAATCTGTGTACATATTTTGGTTTTTTTACTTGGTAGGCCAGTAAGATATAATGATTGGTAATTGGACTTTTGTGTTTACATGTAAACATGTTTACATGTATCTGGAATGATTTTTTATTTGAAAATATTTTTAAAAAAAATCATTTCAGGTTAATTAATTGAATTTTTCATATAAATTCAAGGGAAACATTAATATTTATTTAATCTATTTTATGCATTATTAAAGTTCTTTCCTGCAGTAAGCATTTCAAGCATATATATTTATCAACGACCAAAAATTTAAATATGCTATCTCGTTAATAATTTATTTTTGGCTAAAAGACATAATTTTAGTGTCCAAAATACACTGCGCGTAAACAGATTTTTGCGTCCATTTTGAACCCTTCATATGATTACCGTCCAAAGAATGTGTGACGCTAAAACTACCGACGAAAAAACTTTTTGCTACACTATTTCTAATATTTGCGACAACTTACATAGTTGCAAAAGATTATATATTGCGGGGTCCAAATTCCTTTTGCGACCACATACATGTGCCGGTAATAAGTATTGATTTGCGGCTATATGTTTTAACAACACCATACCATTGTCTCAAATAGGGTACTTTTGTCATTGTATCCAAAATCATTTGCAATTAAAAAATATAATTTTGTGTCGTAATATTATGACGCAAATACACTACAAGAAATAAGATTTTTTCCAACGATTTTTTTCGTTGTGAAAAGTCTAAAAATCGCTGCTATTAACCTTTCCCAGCGATTTTTAACTCGCTGCATGTTCGCCGGTATTAAAGCTCTGCTTCTGATCTACCACAGCGGAAGTCAAAAATCGCTGTGAAATGTTATTTTTTCCGGCGATTTTTTTTCGCTGCAAATTCCAAATAAAACGCTGCAAATACCTATTTGGTTTGTCTATTAAATCGCTGGGAAAATTTATTTGCGGCGAATTATAGTCGTTGCAAAACCTTAATAAATCGCTGGGAAATCTGAGATCTAATCCAACGATCTAAAGAAAATGCTGGGAAAATATTTGCGGCGAATAATATTCGCCGCAAATAATATAAAAAATGGCCGGTATAAACATTTTCCCCGGCGTTATAAATCGCCGGGAATAAGCTTATTTTAAGAAAAATATATTTCCGGCGAATTTTAATCGCCGGAAATGATATTTCGCAAAATAAAAAAAAAAGTTCCAGAAAATTAATCCTGATGATCTATGCTTGATACAAGTTTACAGATCAAAGCAATATATATCCTTAATATTAACTATAGTACTTTGATAGAAGTTTTCAAAATGAATCATATAAACAATATAATATATGCATGCCAAAATAAAATAAGCTAACCATAAATGTGAACCATATATCTCAAAATAAAGTAATATACACATCAATTATAGTGCTCCAAGGTTGAAGCAGCATACTTGTTGTGTATTGCTCCAATTCCTTTTTGTACGTGGCTTCCATTATGGCCTCAGTAGTTTTGTCATTCCAAGTTTTTCTATCTACTTCATTCAATTTCTGTATCCATGCAGCAAGTGATTATTGAATAAGAATAACAAAGTTCATCTAAGAAACAAATAAATAGCTTCCATTTCACATAAATAAGAGCATTGAGGGTAGAGTTATTTACTTTAAGCTGATTCTAAAGCAAAATACTCCCCTCTAATAACAAAATTCAAGCACACTCTGATTTCTTTCAAAAATAGAGAAGCAAAACCAGCACCTAAAGCAGCCCCTGTTTTTATAAGCCAAAAATTCAGATTTCCAGTGCAGCGCTATTCCAATAATAGTCAAATTAATCAAAGTTTCTTTGCACCACAAGATACTGCTATTACTTTTAGCCCAAAAGAATTAAGGCAGTTCATCGAACAACAACAATAAGAGAAATAATTATACCTCTCGGTTTGGCCCAAAAGAAACTCAAGTTGCTTATCAAGTGCCTTGAGTTATTTGAAGAATTAGATAAATATTTGAACAAAGTGGACTCAGAAGAAATTACAGAGGGGTTAAAAATTAAGTGCAACATTATTTTTTCCAATCCAATCTTCCATATACTTGTTAGAGGAATAAATATTAATGGAGAAACAATGTTGGCTAAGGAACTTATGCCAGAAATACGTTTGTACAGCTCATGAGAAATGAAAAGAGCAAGGCACTTACGTTTGTACAGCTCATGAAGAGACCGATGGAAAGCAACTTCTTGGTATGACTACTCCATTACTGGTTGACAAATTAAATGAGGTTCACATTGATTCTGCTCCTTAGCCTGACATTAAGTGAATACAAAACTGGTTTACAAAACTTTCCTTCCACACTGACCACATGATTGTTGGTAGACTAATGCAGAAAAGTGGTCCTTGTGTGCCCAACGTAGAAAATAAAGCATTATACTGCCAACATACCGTCGGGTGTTTTCCTAATATAATCAACACTAATCTATCACATAAAGACACTTCTACAAGCATAATATGAAAGTAGTCCCCATGTGCTGGTGACATCATAGAACTAGAACCAGAATTGTGAAAGATAAAGCATAATACAAAAATCATAAGCACTTCTTTAAATATGGTACATTCAGAAAGATGGTCAAAATACTTCCACAATGGTCATTTACCTGCAATATGGAACCATGGATCCATGTTAAAGCGTAAACAGAAGCTAATAACTACCACGTCACACCAAAACAACTAGATGCAAACCCAGAATACCCCTTCATTCTCATGCATAAGTCGATTCCATTACATTTCACAATTACTTAAATGCAATAGACTATCTCTAAGGATGACAAATAATAATTTCATAATCTATAATAGTGCCAATAACACACTTATGGCATATACCATGACAATTGATACAATAAGCAAGCAAGGAAGCTCTTGTTCAAAGGCAACGAAAGGCTCAGGCTTCAAGTTAGTGGCCTACTTTTTCCAAACATGATCTAAAATAGCAACAAGAAAAGTAAAGGGAAAAGAGAAAAAAAATAAAAATAAAACAGGATAAAGTTATAAAAGGATACCATTAAAGTCAGTACCTTCTTAAGAACATTTTAAAAACAACAAAAGTAAGAATGTTCCCATTTCCCAGTTCAGCAGCAAGCAACTTGCTGGTATGCTAACCTAATCCGCGACCAACTTCACATGCTTACATTTGGAATCAAGTCTGAGCTTTGGAACTACTTAGTTTAAGCCTTAAAATCAAATTGAAACCTGAACACTAACATTACCGGACATTAACCAACATAGAGATTCATACCTATGAGTGTTTACAAAGTGTCTTACACAAAAAAAAAAAAAAAAGCATATAAATCTCTTAAACCAAAAATCAAAGCATTTTAAAAGTGATATTGAACCTCAACTAAACAAAAAATAGTTTGAACTGGTTGCGTAGAAGATATTCTCAAGGAAAAAGAATCAGTTTCTGTAGTAACTTATTCACGGGATCCCAAGATAGGTATCCATCAAATGAAGATCAACATGGTATTCAAAAATATTAATCGTAGCATGCATATATATATATATATATGCATGTAGGGTTTGCCAGGCTAGCTATATATAATGAAGATCAACATGGTAGTTAATACACCTAAATATTCTATGTTTAAATGATTTTGTATACTTTTTGTTCTGTAAAGTAAGGAAAGAAAGTGATCATCTATATAATATATATGCTACATATAAATATATATCATGTATATATATTTATATATATAATATCAATCCATGTCATATACTGCTAATATTATTGTTCTGATAATTAAGATGTACTTTAATTGCTTATTATATTATTTTATGCATTTGAGCTTAATCAAGTAGATTCATGATCATTTGAACATCATCTCGTTCGTGACTTCATTTTCTTAGACCTTTAAATTATATATTTATATATATATATTATAAAGAACGATAACCAGTGGGAAGCAAAGGCACAAGTGGGAAGCACAAAACCAGACTGCTTACAAATGATCTAAGAATCAATAACAAGCTAGTGTCACCAACAACATTCATTCATTTTGAGTTTGATGACTTATCTACTCTGATGAGCATGCATCTAGGATCCACATCAAAACAACTATGTGCAATCATCTTTGGTACATTCCAATTTAATAAAGAACATTCACTCATTCATCCAAATTTTGCAAGATTCACATATATCAAGTTTTTCCATCACATCATAGCCTAACAGATTTTTGCAGTACTCCTCATAGAGTCAAATAACATTACCTCTATTTAAGTAGAAAGATGATAGGCAGCTATAAATCGACCACAAGTTGGCAGGGGTGGTGGAACTCCATTTAATACACAATTGGCATGCTATCTTCATTGCAAACCATAGTTTTTTTGTATAGGTAAAAGTTGTTTTATTGATAAAAATGAAAATAGGTGTAGCCCAAGTAAAGACATCTACAAGAGAAAACACTAGTAAAAAACTTGACTACATGCTAAAGAATGTTTAGAAAAAAAAGCATGAATAATTGAAAATTTAACTGCATGCTCTCACTGATTATAAGTCTCTTGCAGATTTCATTATTTGTAGAAGGAACATCACCTCAATTTGACCCAGAAGGAATCTGATATAGCCAATGGCTTCCAACAAAACAGAAGCACTGTCAGTCTGCAAAAGGGAAACACATCACAACACCCCAAGTCATCTTTATGATCTTTTTTATTGCTAAAAGAGAATCCGTACAGAAAAAAAGAATAAAGTAGCTAGCTAGCAATAAGAGCGAATTTTTTTTTTCTTTACCTTGATTTATCGTCAATTTTTTGGAAAGGAAAAATGAACAAGAAAAACAAAACCATTTTGTTTGACAACTTTTTTGAGCTCAGTAAGTGGGTGAAGGGGAGCGGGGTTTGGATTACCTTTCCCAATGGGGCAACTAGCTGGTGCAGGGCTGTTATTCTATCCCCTGGCCTCTCCTTTCTGACCTGCTTCACAATAAACACAAGGAAAACCAGAATAATGCAATACATTGAAGCTTCTTGAGTATTATGGAAGTATAACATTATAAATAATCATAATGCAATAACATCATCATTGTACAAAACATCCAACGTATAGATATCAGCATATGCTCTATGCTCACCTTGATCATTAATGTTGACTCTAATCTCTATACATAACTTAAAATGTATAGAGATTAGAGTTGTAAAACAAAACAACTTTTGGTTCTTCCACATGTTCAGATTATAGCATTAGAAACAGCAGAATTCAGACCCAAATTAAAACTAAAATAGTCTAGAATAAAGCATAACCATGTAACATGATCAAACAACAAAAAAACTAAGAGCTTGAAACAAGAGAAAGACCTAAACAAAAATAGTAAAAGATTCTTTAAAACACATTGTTTTCTTCAGCATTTCTCATGTGCAATCAATACAAAGAGATATTATTCGCCTCAGTGATATCTACCACACCACTAACAAATAATAATAAAACAGGAAAAATTGCAAGCAAGCAGCATAATTTCAGAGTATTTATGGAACAATTTGACAGATCAATTTAAGTGTGTTTCAAGTATCAATACAAAAGCTGGAAAGATTTCATTTTGAATAAGTAATACATAAGCAGAGTATTTGTCATTTACATTCTAAATGAGTAAACAAATTAGTGAAGTTGATATAGATTTATAAGGCATAAAAATTTTCACACTAAATTTTAAATTAGGCTGTTAGCAAAGATTTCACATGTCATGAAGTTAAAAATACCAAACCCAAAACAAAAAATACCAAACGAAATCAGGTAAGAACAGTGAATATAAACATCCGAGAAACCAAAACAGCTGCTAGATTTATGAGTTATATTCACAACCATCTACCAAACCCACCATCAAGGCGCTAAGAAATTCGATATTTGGAGATAAAAACTAGTTTCCTGTATGCTGGAAAACAAAAGCAGAATGGGTTGGCTTACGGCGTTGAAGGGGAGGCGGTGGAGCATGGGGTTGGCCTTGCGGCCGTGTGGAGGGCTGACTTGCGGTGGTGCTGCACAGTGGAGGAAGGCGGTGCAGGGCTTGTGCGTGGAGCTTGAACGAGATCCGTGAGGGGGAGAGTAGATCGACAGTGAGAGAGAGGGAGAGCTTCGGTGGAGGGGCTGGTGACCGTTGGGGGGCAGCTACGCCGGTAGCTGGAGGTGGTGCGGCGGCTGAGGTCGCGGCGACACTGGGAACCCGAGGGAGAAGAGAGAGGCAGATCTGCGGGAGAGAGAGAAGCCGCGAGGGAGGGGCTTCGCTGGGTTGGCCGGAGACGGTGGAGGTGGACGGTGACGGTGGGTCGATGGCGGCGTGCAGTGGCAGCTGCGTGGAGGCGTGAAGAGTAGAGATCGGGGGAGAGAAGTAGATCGAACGGCACTTGGGGAAAGAGAGAGAGGGAGGGGAGGGAAAAAAAAGTGAGGGAAATTCGCGCGGAGTGATTAAAATTTTGGGGTTTTTACGGCTAAATTTACATCGCTGGAAGAAGGGTATCTGTTGTTTTAATCATTTGCGGCGATTAAAAACTCGCTGCAAAAACCACTGTTGCAAATTGCAGCGATTAAAAGGCTGCTGTAAAAAGTTTTTTAATGTTCCAGCGATTTTTTTCATTGCCAAAAGTAAATAATCGCTGCAAAAGACTATTGCTTATTAGCAGCGAAAATATTCGTCGCAAAAAGTAAAAAAATCGCCGCAAAAACTAAATTCTAAAATTTTATGTAAAAAGATTGCAACGATGTAAAAATCGCAGCAATTAACAACTTTTTGCAGCGATTTTATTTCCAACGAACATAAAATCGCTGCAAAAAACCTTATTTCTTGTAGTGATAGTCGCTATAATTGTGATGTTATTGACATTGGACTCGAAAGTGATGGAAATCATCATTTGTGTTACTATATTTGACATTTTTGCATCGATTTGATTTGCCAAGAATAAGAAATGATTTGCAGCTGTATGTTTTTACGACACCATAACGTCGTCACAAATTGATAGTTTTTTCATTGTATCCATTATCATTTGCGATGAACCATTTTTTGCATCTCCATATTATGAGACAAATAATATCCTTTTGCCACGTTATTTACAATCGACGCTAAAGTGCTTTTGGGAGCGAGTATTATCCTCTCCCTTGCGTCGATGATGAATAGATGGAAATTTTCATTTGCATCACTATTGGGATTTTTTTGTGTCTATTGAAGGTAATGCAAAAAGGCGGATTTCTTGTAATGTATAATAGGCCTAAATTTGTCAAATCCAGAAGGTTTATCCACTTTAGGAATTAAAACAATAGAAGAATAAGAGTAAAATCTGGGAAGCGAGTGATTCTTAAAAAAGTTAGCAATGGCTTCCAAAATATCCGCTTTAACAATATTCCAATAGACTCTAAAGAAACCCGAACCAAAACTATCTGGTCCAGAACTACCATCAATAGGAATACTAAAAAGAGCATCCTTAACTTCCTCTAAAGTAGAGGTGCTACAAATAGTCCCATTCTCCATTTCGGAAATAACTGGAAGAATCAAATCACTCAAACTAGGCATATCACAACAATTACTATGGCCCAAGATATTTTGAAAATAATCAACAATAGCCTTATGAATGTCAAAATGAGTATTTAAAATAGTACCATCAACCAAGCACATGTCCTTAACCCGTTTATCATACTTGGCATTTAGATAACCATGATAAAATTTAGAATTTTGATCCCCATCTTTACGCTAACTTTTCTTGGCCATATGAGAAAGACGAGTGTCCTCTCTACCCATCTAGGTTAATAACTCCAACTTAGAATCCAAAATGTCATTATCATCCTCTTCATTAAAACAGACTTGAAGACGATTATCCAGATTATCAATACGATTCTCTAACTCTTTAAACAATGACATTAGTCCTACAAAAAACACTCTAATTCCACTTTTTCAGAACCACCTTAACTTTTTTCAATTTAAAAGCTAAATTACTAAGCCCGATACCAAACCTCTCTTGTTTCCACACCCCCTCCACAAGACTAAGAAAATCTAAATGATTAGTCCACATAAATTGGAATCGAAAGGGACTAGGACCATACCTAAAAGGATCCTCACCCAGTTGGATCACCAACGGGGAATGGTCGGAGATAGTACGAGCCAATACCTGGAAAAAAACATTAGGAAAATGATTAAGAAAATTAGAATCAATTAAACATCTGTCTAACATTGTCCAGCTGCGAGCCATTCCACTTTGACCATAATGCCAAGTCATCTTTGGTCCTTTGAAGCACATATCCATCCAACCGCAGTTTTAAATACACAGTTTAAAATCTTCCATAGTTGCGAAAGGCCAGGAATGACCACCTCTTTGTTCCAAATCATCTTTAATAATATTGAAATTTCCTTAAGTCACCCATGGAAGATCACAACTGCCAATAGCCTCTAACGCCCAAAGGGCTTGCCTCTCAATTTGATTACACTTGGCATCTACAATAGTAAAATGAAAGATTTTCCCATTCTCTTCAACTCTCACAGTCAAATGTTGATTAGAACCCGCTAACCAATGAACTGACAAAACTGAATTCCACAACAATCAAAATTTTCCACCATGCAATTCATTAGTGGTAAAGAACTCACAACTAAACCGGCCCAAAAAATTTAGAATTTTATCCTTTAGCAAAAAAGGCTCAGGCAAAGCTAAAATATTATGCCTATACTTTTTAATGATTTTTTTCAACCGCTGTTGAGAAGTACCAACTTCCCTAATATTCTAAAAAATAATGTTATAATCATAGATTAAGTTTAGAAGGGCGAATGGTTGCCCTAGTGGAGTGCCTTTTTTTAAACTTATTTGGTCCCTGCGAGTCAATGCAATAATCCTTTTGCTTGTCTTCCTTGAAGCCATCTCTCTCAACTTCAGGTTAAGATTGAGTAGTATTTGGTAAGACCATTTCATCCACCAAATCATCAGCCATTGTCTGCTCCACAGCTACCATAGTCTCACCTAGGACCTCAGGCCCACACGGCTCCTCCCGCTGGTCCACATGCACCACAACTTGTAAGTCCATCTGGCCCACTAGTTGCACCGTATTTAAACCCATTAGTTGTTGAGCATTGTGGCCAACTACCTGATCGACGGACTGACCCGTCCCTTGACCCACAGACTGCACTGCACATTTGTCACTTTGAACCACATCTTGGCCCACAAACTGAGCCACCCGTTGATCATCTTGACCCTCCGACTGAACTGCACCCAATAGCTCATGATGCAGCTCGCGCTGGCCCTTTAAATTTCCAGACCCACTACCTGCAGCCTCACAAATGAGTTGATCTCCTCCTGCACCTTGCATGTTGTGAACCTCCATAGACCCCATCAACCCTTGTTGAATTCCAGTGGCCTGCGCAATAACCATACCCGAATAAACAAAATCGTGTCTTTGTTTAGCTATGACTGTATCAGCGTCAGATCTCACTAATAACTTCTCTGCAACCTCCTGCACTGCAGTTTCATTAGATGCAATATTAGTGCCCGTAGCTTCTGGCAAAGCAGCGACAATCCCCTCCATCGTTGTTATGTCACCTTTTTTAACCCAGACTCTGCTCCCCTTCGATTTCTTCATTTGATCACTACCATTATGGCAAGTTTTCGCATTGTGTCCCTAACATTTACTCACAGCACAGTATGCAGGCAGCGTTTCATGGATAATTTCCTGCCGCCGACTTCCCCCAAGGTTTGCCTATCCAAAAATATGAAAGAGCTTCAATCTATCTTAAGGCATACCCGTGCATCGTCTGTCCTTGTCGTACATGTGGTGGAATTATCCCGAAGTATATATTTCCCTATCAGTGCCATAAGCATTTTAAGCATAGATGAGTGAAAGAAGTTGGGTGGAAGCCCAGGGAGAAAAATCAAAACTGGGACACACGGCAGTTCGAAGGCTTCATCAAATTCTGGTGTCCAAGCAAACGGTCGATATGGAACCCTTTCTACATCACAAGATTCCTTGGATAAAGCTTTGTTGAAATCACCTTTAGAGGACATCCGAATAAATATGTTTCTTGACGTTGCATGGCAGAAACCACCGGCATAGTGGACAGGCCTAGTCGGCTACGGATGAAGGCTCTCACGGCGTCAAGGGATGGTCTCTGCCTGAGAAACTTTAGCACCAAGAGTACCGAAATGGTTGAGCCGTTCTCTCTAAGTCCTCTGCCGAAAAAATAAAACAAACTTCACATTCTATGATTTTCGGTTGACGAAAGGCTACTTTATCTCTGGCAGCGGTTGCTGCACCGCAGATATTATGTCGGCAAACGATCGAGGCTGGCTAGTTGGAGGCAGCAAGGCACCAATGGCCGCCATGCAAGCCACGCAACCCTAGGGTGCAAGAAAAATTTTCAAAACCCTAGCAGAGTGTATATTAAGAAAAGGAAACTTTTTTTACCCAATTGTTGAATTGGCCTTGGTTTACATATACCTCTCTCTCTCTCTCTCTCTCTCTCTCTCTCTCTCTCTCTTCTTGGTGTGAGAAATCATGAGAATCTTGTACCATAGTTGAAAGAGTATTTCTATTGGAGCAACAAAATTTGGTTCAGTTAGTAATATTTTGGGTGCATGTCAAAATTTAGACCTTGCAAAAAACAATAATGGATAGTTTGTTTAAACCTTTAGGTGATTTTTCTAGAAGTTCCCTGCTTCCCCTCCAATTTTTGTTCGATGTAGTCATAGACATAAATTTTAGATGTATTGAATCCTCAGCCTATAATTTCAGAGTAGTGAATCCTCAGCCTCCATGCCCACTACTGCTCTGTTACCTTCACTTCTCTCCACCATAGCCATGATCTCTTTCTTGATCACTATATCTAAACTATTGTCCCCGGCCCCATGCATATATATAAATATATATATATATAATACATGTAGTCACCTATTTTCCATTCTAACTAGCAAATTCTTATTTTCCAAGAATACTATATCTTACACTGATAATTTTTAATATATATACGTAGGACGGTACAGTAGGACATGATCACCTTGGCTTGAAAATGAAGTTCAAAGAAGCTGAGTTTTATGAAAAACTAAATTTAAATATATATATATGTATATATATTTATAAATGGGTTCCTTAATGAAAATAAAAATTTATTGAAATGTTTAGAAAAGATATACACCATACACATGAATTAATTGCAATTTTATAAAGTTCTAATTATAGTACTACTGCTAGCTCCTTCCAGACGATCGAATTCAAAGCTAATGCTGATTGAAGTGGGAAAGAACAAATGAAAATAGCAACGAACTAATTGGTATCATCCTAATTCAAACGTTGAAAAAAAGAGGGTTGTTAAAGCCACAAAGGGATCCTATAAAGTGACGTGGCATTGTCAGTTTAAGATTTATTTTTTCTCCCTCCCCCGAGCCCTAATCCCCCTTCCCTTATCTCAAACCTGCATCTCCGTCCCCAGCAAATAGCCACGTCGTTTGCAACTCAGTAAACAACGGACGTTGTTGCCACCATGTACACACTGTTTTTCCTCACAGTTTCTCCCTTCCCCCTCTCTTTCTTTGCAATTTATTTCATTTACTCTTCAACCAAAGAAAGAAAAAGTTGCAATTTTATTTTCTCAACAACCAAACACAAAACAAGTTGCAATTTTATTTTCTTGACAGCCAAACGGAAAACAACCACAATTTTCCTTTCATTTTCTCAACAACCAAACATAGTGAATGCCAATTTCCTTTCATTTCCTTTCACTTTCTCAACAACCAAACAGAGATAGAGAGATCTGGTAGTGGTGGTTTCTACAATGGAAAAAGTTCCCCAACTAGCTCCAAAAACAACAACAACAACAAGAGAAACTGGCTCTGATGATGCTGTGGCCATGCTTGGTTTTTGAGAAAGAGGTACCTAGGAAAGAAAATTGTGGTGTTTGCAAAGATGGCTTGGTTCTTGAAGATCTTTGGTTGATGCACGAGAATGGGACCATTTCTGATAAAGCTATACCTGGGAAAGAAAAGGGTGGGGACGGGGATGGGGAAAATGAGGAAAAAAAAATTGACGTGACATAATACAGCGTTACTTTGTGGGATTCTTTTGTGAAATTATTTTGAATGTTTAGTATTTTACTAAAGAAAAAGGAGAAAATGGGGTGGCCATTTTAATGGATCGAAGTGAAAAAAGGAGAAACTTAAAAAATGCAGCTATTCTTTAGTAAGTGGATAGATATGCACGAAGAGAAATGAAGCAAAAAAGGTGCAAGACGAATCAAGAACTATATAGAAGAGAAGGGAAATCAAAATTAAAGATATTGTTGTTGGGGCTTTTATTCAATACATTAAAGTAGTTATTCCCAGCTTCCACTGATGCATGCATTTTTCAAAAACAACGTCTAATTCATTCTCGTTGTAGTTTATTTTCATCAACAAATTACAGAGAAGTTAGTGCGAAAATCAAACCATGGAGTGGCAAAGGAGATATCGGCGACCTCTTTCGACGATGACGGCTGCTGTGGTGGGCGACAACTGTGATGTGGTGGACGAAGGTTGTGATGGGTGATAGAACAAGCTAAGGGAGAAAAAGATTTGATGGACAGTTGGTGGGGGGGGGGATGAAGGAGAAGATGTCAGTGGGGTGTGACGAAGGTTGGTGGTGCGACGGTGTTGTCCGATTGTGGCAACGACGGACATGGTTTGGTGTGGCACTGGTTTGCTTTCGTGTGGTGGCAGATGGTTATCTTTTGGTTGAAGTTTGAAAGTTCCTTTTCAGTTCTACTTGTTCTTCTCAGAATTTACTTTGATAGTTTAATCAGATGAGATCAAATGTATTGTATCTATTATAAAACTTCCTACGTGTCTTGTTTGGCTTGGGGGTTGTGAAACGCCCAATATCAGCCCAACCAGTAAGAAGCTAAATATCTTACTTTTTAGAGAAATGCTAGGGAGCTCGATTTAGGCTTCCGTTTTTGTCTCTCGTCTGACGTGGGAACTTTCCATTTCTCCCCATTGGATGAAATACACGAAAAAGATATTACCTGTTCATGTGAATAATATAATTGTTTAAGTCCACTCACTACAACAAAAACGGTATTTTCAGACCAATTTATCGCGACCAAAAGACTATTCGCAATCAATTTTAGTTGCGAATAGTCTTTTGGCCGCGATAAATTGGTCCGAAAATGCCGTTTTTGTTGTAGTGACTTTTTTCTATTCATGTATTTCCTGTGACTTTAGCATTATTAGTTTAATAAAGTAACATTATCATGTTAATTGTTTGTAAAATGAAAGGAAAAAAAACTATCAGATGTATTTTGATGTTGTATATCAGATTGAAAAGTAACTTTATAACAAAAGTTACTTTTATTATAAAGTTACTTTTCTTCTTTTCATTTTACAAACAGTTAACATGATAATGTTATTTTATTAAACTAATAATGCTAAAGTTACAAAAAATACATGAAAAGAAAAAATAGACTTAAACAATTATATTATTTACATGAAATACGGAGAACCCTCGATTCATCAGCATCAGAGCATCTACAACTCCCATAAGCCAAGTTGAGGCTCAAGAAACTACCCCATATTAATGGCGTTATAAATCAAGTCACACTCGTAATCATGAAATCGACACGAAGCCCCGCTTCATTAAAAGATTCTAACAAAAAGAACAATGCAAGGACTCCAGATCTCAAAACAACAAGCTTGATTTGCTCACCGAACTTCTAATATAAATAGTCAATCTCAGGTAAGGGGATACTCTCTCTGATTTTTGTTAAGCTTCCTTAATTATTTACTATACTCAAAAAACATTTACTGACTTTGGCAACGGAGGCTCCCCAGATTCTAGGCCGCCCTCTCAAGCTACATTCATTTTTTTTCTTCGCAGAGCCCATTGTAAAGACTTAAGTTGTTAGAGCTTGACCCAAGGGTGTGTGAAACACAACATCAACAGTGGCACCATCTGTGGGACCGAGTTAGATCTTGCGTGTCCTTCGTACATCTGAGGCAACCCATTCTAAGTAACTCAGAGGATCACTTAACCGGTTTGAGATAGGAAAGTACAGTAGCTGGACAACTAGACACGCAGGAATGAGAAAATTGTGGCGGCAAAAGGCCAGACAAGCGAGGACAGAACGCGACAAATAATGGAGGAGGTCAGCGCCCACCTCCAGTCCCCGATCGTGTGGAAGTTGTAAGTGAAATTCGAGATGAGTGAGAGCTCCAAAAGGCCGAGCCAATCGGGCCACTAGGACTTGTCATCCTCCACCAAAGCCGGCCAGAAGCCACAAAGACAATCGACTGGGGAATGGCGTAGGATGGCTGAAACGCCATGCAACAACTCCTTACCGAGCACATGAATGTATTCACATGGGACCACAGAGACATGCCCGGGATAGCCCCCGAGATCATACACCACATTTTAAATGTAAATCCAAAAATCTGAGGAGTGGGCAGAAGCGTTGAAGCGTCAGTGTGGAGAAGAATGCTGCTATAGTTGAATAAGTGGACAGGCTGCTGCAGGCGGGGTTTGTCCGGAAAGCCCACTACCCAAAGTGGTTGTCGAACGTGGTGTTGGTTAAGAAGTCGAGTGGCAAATGAAAGATGTGTGTTAACTTCACCGACCTCAACAAAACTTGCCCTATGGACAGCTTTCCACTCTCCCGGATTGACCTCATCGTCGATTCAACGATGAGTCATCATATGCTGAGCGTCATGGACCCATACACTGGGTACAATCAAATTCGCATGAAACTCGAAGACGAGGAGAAGACGTCGTTCATCATGGACTGAGGTCTATACTACTACAAGGCGATGCCATGGGGTTAGGGAGCATGGGGTGTCAGGGGGCATAGGGCTAAGGTGTCAGGAGGTAAGGGCCATGAAGTTAGGGAGCATGGAGTTGTCAAGGGAGCATGGGGCTGCTAGGGGATCAGGGAGCATGGGGCTGCTAGGGAGGGTCTGACATGTAAAGACTTGGCCTTACCACTATAGAGGCTTACGCGGGAAAGGGAAATAAGATAAATAAGAGAGTCAGGATGACTGACAGGGGTTTTTCTTCTTCTTCTTCTCCTTCTTCTTCTTCTTCTTCAGCTTTCTTCCTCCTGGACTTCTTCTTCAAACTTAGAACATGGAGCTCCAACAACTGATTTTTTTCTAGTAAATGTATCTGAAGCCACGATTGTACAGTGAGCAATGAGAGACTGTAAACAAGAATATTATAGTGGATTTATCCTCCCCAAACTCACGTAGATGTAAGCACTATGCTGAACCATGTAAACTCATGTGTCCATTTCCACTTATTTTCTCCACTCATTCACCGCCATGGACGTATGCATTGACATTGTACAACCATACTAGCACATTGTCGAAGCTCCGAACAACACCAATTGAGGCCTAAGTCGCCCCAGTAGGATGGGAATGACTATTTATCCCCTTCCGGCCTGTTTGCGATTTTTACAACATCAACAATGACGCCTTCTGTGGGATCTGATCACTTTCTAAGCCGAAAGTGGGAGAATGACGATTTTTCGGTGTGCTGAATAATCTTCGAATAAACAGGCGAAGCATTACTCCAGATAAGTACACCCAACTACTCTTATTTTTATTAACAATGGCGAAGTTGGGGCTCGCCTACAGGGGCCTGCACATGGCGCTTGTAGTTTGAATGCCCAAGCCTCTTGTCTTCCCGAGCCAGGGGAGTGTAGTCTATACTCAAGACACACGTACTAACAGACAATTACTGTGTACTTACGTGCACAGTAGTCTACAGCAACAGGTGTCACACACGGCACTGTGCACTTAAGTGCACAGTACCGCACACGTAGAGGCCATGCATGGCAACCCCATGGGTGCACATCCCACGCACCAATTGGCAGCCTCGTGCCGGCAGGAGCTCCGACCCACCACGAAGGTCGCCAGCATTCTCTACTACAATCAGGGAGATCACCGGAGGTACAGACCTTGCACATCGTCCACAGTGGGGAACATCCAAACGTTTCCCAACACCCCGAAGAGCTCACGGCTAGACGCCATGAGCCCTTCTGACTCCTCGGCGGCCACCGCTTGGGTTGCTGGGAGTTTCTTCTCCACCCAATCAACTCCCACAAAGGAGGAGCGCGCTGAGCACGATGTTGACCCTTGCTTGTAGTAGTTGGCAACGTGGGTCTCCCAGTCCCTTAGCCCAAGTCCGCCAGTGGCCCCCAAGAAATTTATGTCCAGGGACATGAGCGTCGTGCATAGCAGGAAGTGACGACTCTCGACGCCATTCACTCGGGGCTCCTCCTTTCACGGCACCCACGCGCTGGCCAGGTATTCGCGAGGCACCAACAGACCTATCAACGACCTTTGTCGCTAATGGAATGCTCTGCCAGCCAGGAGCCAGGAGCCAGACGTTGACCTCCCGCTCAGCCCAGGAACCATCACCTGGAACCACTGCCCGGAAACCAACGTGCCTGTGCAGCCTTGGAACCACCGCCCGGAAGCAAACATGCTCGGACTCACCCCTACTGCTCAAGACATGCCCTCATTTTGTTCAAGAAACCTCAGCACCAAATGATCTGCTCTGCACCTCCTCCACCCCGGACTCACTCGGCTCGGGAAGTACATTGTGGAACACACCTTATCAGCTCAGAAAGCCCCCTTTACTCATGAAAGTCACTGCCCAACTCGATAAAGTAGTTGCTCCACTAAGGATTTATCTGCTCAGCACAGGATTCATTGTTCGGGATTTGTCTGCTAGGTCCCATCTCGTCGGATCTCACCTGCACGAGAATCACAACCAACATAAGACAATTTTTTAGTTGAAGGAAAAAGATTGACCACAACAATTAAAAACTTTCCGTTATTGTCACTCAAAATTTGTGTGAGTTTATTTCTACTAAAGAAATTACTTCTTGTAGTGCAAAAACACCGTTCATGTGGCCCTATGCTTCGGTGGAGCGATTTGGCACTAACGAGCACCTCCATTCAATGAAGTCGGGTCCCTAGGCTCGCTGCGGGATAAGGCCAAGTCTTTAGACTCGCCGAGCCCCCGTCCAACAAAGCTAGATCCCTACACTCGCAAGACGTCGGGTCCCTAGACCCACTGTGGAATAAGGCCAAGTCTCTAGACTTAGCGTTGACCCTTCATCTAAGAAAGCTGAGTCCCTACTCTCGCAAGAAATCGAGTCCCTAGATCCGTTGCGGGGTAAGGTCAAGTTTTTAGATTTGGCGCCAACTCTCCGTCCAATAAAGTCAAGTCCCTACATTAGCAAGAAGTCGGATCCCTAGACCCACTGCGAGGTAAGACCAAGTCTTTAGACTTGTTGCCGTCCCCCCGTCCAACAAAACTAAGTCTCTACACTCACAAGAAGTCGGGTCCCTAGACTCGTTGTTGGGTAAGGCCATGTCTTTAGACTCGCCGACTCCCCGTCCAAGACAATTCGAGTCCATAGACTCGCGTTGAGTGTTACGCTCAAGCCATAACCACTACCAGTAGGTTACCTTCAAGAATGAGCCGACGAGCTCAGCAATTGCCTAAGGTGGACCTAGTGGGTCGACGGGCCCTCTAACCACTTTGCGTTGGTTACTTAAACACAAACTCCAACACAAATAACAAAACAAAGGCATCAAATGATCATACATAACAACAAACATCCGAGCTCCGCGCTCATCCTATATGCAGTTGAGCCAGCCTCCCGCCTCATTTGAGTTTCACGCTCGCACCACACCCAAGCTGCTTGCTCACATCATACGTGGTCGAATACACCCCCGCCTGAATTTCGCCCCTAGAGGCATTTATTACTTCACACAAGTGGATTATTTTGTTAACGATTCTATGCTGCATATTTTATCTTAAAGATTCTCAAAGTCCTTATTGGATAAATTACCCTTAAGAATCGCGGGGTACTATAAGGGGGTAAAAGTAATGAAACCCAAAGACAATGCCCGGCCTACCAGGCCATTACTAGAGGACAAAACTTGGGATTTAGATGGCAGGTGAAAGGTGTCAGGGGTCATAGTGTCAAGGGGTAGGGGCCATGAGGTCAAAGAGTGTAGTGGGCTAGCAGGGGGTCAGGAAGCATGGGGCTATCAGGGGAGCATGGGGCTGCTAGGGGATCAGGGAGCATGGGGCTGTTAGAAAGGGTCAAACACACAAAAGCTTGGCCTTACTACTGCAGGGGCGCATGTGGGAAAGGTAATAAGATAAATAAGAGGGTCCAGACGACTGCTGGGGCTTCTTCTTCTTCTTCAGTTTTCTTCCTCTTCGACTTCTTCTTCAAACTCATAATAGAGAGCTCTAGCAATCGATTTTTCTCCACTAAATGGATCCAAAGTTACCATCGTACAGTGAGGAATGAGAGACTTTAAACAAGAATATTATAGTGGATATCTCCTCCTAAACACCCGTGGACGTAGGTACTATGCCGAACCACATAAACCTATATGTCCATTTTCTCTACTTATTTCACCACCATGGATGTACACACAAACTCCATACAGTTGCACCGGCATACTGCTAAGGGCTCCTAACAACACCAATCGAGATCCATGTCACCCTAGTGAGCTGGGAATGACTCTTTTTCCCATTTCGGCTTGTTATGCGATTTTTACAACATCAACATTGTCCATTGAAATGTACATGACGCATATCAAGTGTTAAAGGTAAAATGTGTACCTGTGCAAGACCCATGGAAGATTGAAGCCCTGTGCTAGGTTGGAAGAGAGGAAAATTGGATATAAGAAACACAAGGAGTTGGAATACAAAGATGAATGTGCTGAGACATAAAGTAAGAGAATAGGCTAGAAGGGGGAAGCAGCAGAGGAGGTCGACTTTATTTAGAGATTAAGGGAGAGAAAAGAACCAGAGAACCTCAAAATAATTTTTCCTAGAGAATGCCATTGGAGCAATTGTAGAAAGGTTGGTGAGAATTGATAGCTTCTATAAAACTTAATTTATAGTGGATTTTCCACTTCAGACCGTTGATGTTGGTCTTAGCACAAAACCACGTAAATATTGCTCTTATTTATTTCCTACAATTATTTATTAAACAAGCATTAACACCTCAAACACACTACATCAAGAATAACACTGTGAGAGAAGAGAACAACCATACGACGAGAGAAGACGGTCATTTGAGTCAAGAAAATGTATCAACATCAAGTATCTCATGGAATAATCACACACTCACGGTCAATTCAGTAAACAAAAATAGAAACTACTTGCCCACCATCAAACGTAACCTCATCTCAATCAACCGTGCATTGAACTCGATCGCCCTCACTAATCGTCAACATAAACAACATAAGCAAAACCCTGATATCAACCAAAAGCATATGCCTGGGCTTAATCTTTCCCTAAAAAAAAAAAAAAGAATTATTATGAGGGGACCTCTTCAATTACTCTAGGTACCCCTTCATCCTATTTGTTTCCTTCAAGAAAAACTTCGCATTGGGCGTAAAATTATTTCTTATACCAAACTGTAAAGAAAGCAAAGGAATTGAATGTGGCAACTTAAAATTATTGTTGACCACTGTGTGATTTTATAGACTTGAATTGATAAGTACAATTAGAAATAATAAGTTATAATAGAGCTTAGATCCTATCTAGTATTTAAATTATAAATTATAGATAAACATGTGCTATAACTATCAAGTGTTTGAATTGGAGACTAGAGTTTGAGATTGATTGGTCTCTATGTTGTAAGTTGGTGTAGATATGTTTGTTGCTGCATACGTGGGTTGTGCATCAGTTTGTAGCTTAACATCCACCCGCAAACTGAAGGGAGGTTCACAGATCATCAGTTTGGAGCGAAGAAACAAGAAGCGTGCACTTGTCAATCCTTTGGTGAAGAGATCAGCTAGCTAGGCATTAGCGGAGATGAATCGTAAGATGATATCTCGATTTAGTACATTTTCCTTGATAAAGTGGTAATCCACTTCAATGTGTTTGGAGCATGCATGAAAGATAAGATTAGTAGCCAAAGAGAGTGCACCAAGGTTGTCACATCATAGTATAGATGCTGATGGAAGTGGTATTTGAAGATCACGTAGTAACTTTCACAACCAATAAAATTCAGTGGTCACGACAGCTATAGAGCGATATTCGGATTCAGTGGAGGACTTGGACACCATTGACTATTTTTTGGTACTCCAAGAAACCAAGCAAGGTCCAAGAAAAACAGCATATATCTTGTGGTGGAGAGATCATGCCCAATCAATTGGGCCTGCCCAATCAGTGTCACAAAAAGCATTAAGGTTTAGAGATCCTTTGTCGAAAAAGAGGCCATGATGGAGAGATCCTTTGAGATAAAGCAACACCTGTTTAACAGTGGACCAATGATCAGTTGTAGGAGTATGTAGAAATTTATATAGTTGATTTACTGTGAAGGATATCTCAGGCCATGTGAGGGTGCAATATTGAAAGGCACCAACCAATTATCTATAAGAGGTGATATCTGCTAAAGGATCTCCCAAGGATTAAGGAAACTTCACACTAGAAGCAAAAGGAATAGCACATGGTTTGGCACCTGCCATTTTGAATTGGTGCAGCAAATCAAATATGTATTTAGACTAAGAAAGGTACATATCAGAAGAATCCCGTGTGATTTGAGACCCAAAAAATATTGAAGTAGACCTAAGTCTTTGACAGTAAAGTCCTGTAGCTAGGAAGTGATCAAATTGAGAATAAGATCCATGTTATTTCCAATAATGATGATGTCGTCAACATAGATGAGTAAGAAGATATGAACACCATGTCTATGAAATACAAGCAAAGAGTAATCAATGTTTGATTCAATGAAACCCAACTGAGATAAAGCATCTACAAATCTATGAAACCACGCTTGAGGGACTTGTTTCAAGCCATACAAGGCTTTTCTTAAACGACAGACATGCTGCAAATATTTGGGGTCAACAAATCCAGTAGGTTCCTCTATAAATACCTCCTCTTTTAAGTGATCATTTAGGAAGGCATTAGAAACATCAAGTTGGCATAATGGCCAATTAAAGTGTACTGCAATAGCTAAAATCATGCAGATGGTAGTAGGCTGGATAACACGACTAAATGTCTCGGTGTAGTCCAAACCATCTTGCTGTTGGAAGCCCTTGGCTACAAGCTGAGCTTTGAGTTTTTCAAGGGAGCCATCAGTATGTTGCTTAACTTTATAGACCCATTTATTTTTAATGATATTTTTGTTGGGGGCCAAGGATGTAAGGTCTAAGTATTTTTGGAGTGTAAGGCCTTAAATTCGTCAACCATTGTATCATACCACTCAGAGATTTCACAGCTTGATGAAATGATGAAGGGGAAGTTGGGATAATGAAGGTTTGTAGAGCACGTAAAGGATGCTTTGTAAAGTATTAGAGATGATAGTCTGTGAATGGCTTGGGGTGAGAATGACCTATTTGGGATT
This sequence comes from Pterocarya stenoptera, assembly GCA_003123785.1. NCBI lineage: Eukaryota > Viridiplantae > Streptophyta > Magnoliopsida > Fagales > Juglandaceae > Pterocarya > Pterocarya stenoptera. Next base: position 47,203 of record QEOT01123906.1, on the reverse strand, counting down.
TAGTAGTCATCGGATGGTGGGGTATGATGTGAGGAGGCGAAGGTCTTGAAGATGGTGCAGCTAGTGAAGGGAGAGGATAAGTAGTGACAGGAACAAGATTTGATGGAATAGACTGAGGTGTCTAAAGAAATATCAACGCCATTAGAGGAAGAGGGTAAGAAATGTGGTACCTCAATGTGTGAAATTGAAGCCGATAGAGATCCCACAGGAGCAAATTGAGTTGTTGAGCTACCAAGTAAGGAGCAAGTAGATTTGTGAGCAAGGAAGAGGTTTTCATTAAAGACAACACTTTTGCTGAGATAGACTATGTGAGTCATAGGGTCTAAACATCGATACCCCCTATGATTAGCACTATAGCCAACAAAAACACACTGCATGTAACGAAATTGAAGTTTGTTAGTATTATATGGTCTAAAAAGAGGGTAGCAAGCATAGCCAAATGTTCTTAGAATGGAATAATCTGGAACTTTGGTAGTGAGAACCTCGTAGGGAGATCTATTTTCAGTAGAGATGTTGGCATTCGATTTATAAGATGCACTGCAGTATTAAATGATTCAACCCAAAAGGTTGTAGGAAGATGGGAATGAGCAAAAAGTGTTAAACTTGTTTGCACTATGTGGCGATGTTTCCTCTTAGCGACACTATTTTACTAAAAGGTGTAGGTACATGAGATGCGATGCATAATACTATTAGAGGCGAGGAATTGTTCAAATTGTGTGGAAGTAACTTTACCACCACCATTGGATGGAAAAGACTTTATTTTTATATCAAATTGATGTTCAGCGTAGCATTTAAATTTAGTAAAGCAAGTGAAAGCTTCAGACTTATTGTGTATAGGATACATCCATGAAAAGCGAGAAAAGTCATCTATAAATGTAACATAATATTGCAACCACTCAGGATTTAATAGAAGACCACCAAATATCAGAATGTATTATTTGAAAAGGAACAATAGACATTCTAGTAGATAGAGAAAATGGAAGAGATTTGCTCTTGGCAAGTTGACATGAATCACATATATAATGATGATGAACATGACCCCTAACAGAAACATGACTCTGAGACTTTAACAAACTTAAAATAGAAGGGGTGGGATGGCCCCATTCAATGATGCCATATGCAGGAATCAATGGTGACCCCAAGGAAGGTTGTATAGGAGTGAGCATTATGGATGGAGGTGGGAAAATGGAGTGGATATAAACCTTTCTCACTTGGCCCTTGTAAAAGAATCTGCTCGTGAGATTGTCCTTCACAACAAAAAATTTAGACATTAGAGCAAACCAACAATGATTTTCTTCACAAAACTTTTGGATAGATAAAAGATTAGATGCAGTTGAGGGGCAGTGTAAAACATTTTTTAAATTAAAGGATGTAGATGAGTTACCAACTACAGAAGAACCGATGGATGTGATAGTCAAACCATTACCATTACCAATTGTGACTTCATCACCACCGATATAAGGCTCACTTAGTGTTAAGTTCTGCAAGTCAGAGGTGATGTGGGAGTTGGCACCACTGTTAGCTAACCAAGTCTGCTCTTCTCTTGTGTCTGAGTATTTGGTAGCCATTGCAGCCAATTGAGAAGGGGAATGTCGTCCTTGATAAGAGAAATTCATACGATGAAATCAATTAAGGGCCTGGTGCTCATTTTTACCACATATTTGACATGGGGCACGAGGTGGAGCAGGTCTATCCTCTTTAGGAGGATGCTGTGTTGGCTTTGAGTTGGAAGACCACTTGAGTGAATTTTGCTGAGAAGGTGCGTGATGGCCTAGCGAAACCATTGCGATGTTGCCTGTGGTAAGGCTACTTTTTCTTTTGAGAAAAAAGAGCAAATGTTCTTGCATCAGCATGATTACCAGATGACTGATTGTTAACGAGCATCTCAAAATTCCAGAGTTCAGTACGAAATTCATCAAAAGAGAGAGAAGCATTTCGAGTAGCAAAAGAATAAGAGGTGACAAAGGCATGGCAAGAGGAGTTCAAACCATTGATTATATAGGTGATCAGATCATCATCAGTAACTAACTTCCCCGCATTGGCCAGTTGATTAGATAAAGTTTTGGCAAGCCGCAAGAATTCATTGCAGGATTTAAAACCTCATCGCATGGACTAAAGTTGCAGCTTTAGATGGGAAACCCGAGAACAGGATTGCGATGCATACCAAGAGGCAAGGAGGTTCCAAACTTGCTGGGAAGAGTTAAGACCATAAACAAGGGACAACAAATTCAAAGAAAAAGGTAGCAATGAGCCAACTTAACAAAAACTGGTCCTTTTTATATGAGAGAACAAATTTTGGTGTGAGAGAATTGGTTAGTCTGCCATCGGCAGTAACCTGAAACTTTGATGGGCAGGGCTCACTCCGATCAACAATACCCATAAGGTCGTGACTGCGAAGCACTGGAAGAAATTGAGAAATCCATAGGAGGTAATTGGAGTCATTCAATTTGATAGAGATCAAAGGAGCAAGATTGGGAGTTTGAAAAATTGGAACTAGGGAGGCAGAAGTAGCTATGGTAGGATCATGAGAGTGATAAAGCTTTATGGCTCAAAATCAAGGTCGGAACTAAGATTTGGTGCGTTGGGGGGAGGGGATTAACAAAGTATGCGTATGTAAGGGTGTAGTAATCAATATTTAAGGTAGCAAAGTGTGTCACCAATATTTAACATTATTCATATAAGGTTGTTATCTAAGGATAAACTAAATTATTAAAACCACCCATCTAAACCTCTCACTTGAGCTCTATCGGACTCAAGTGAAAGATAAAAGTTAAGATAGAAATAGCCAAGTAAGATTTTTTGAAGCAAATAATAAAAATTAAGTAAACAAAGATAAATTTTTTTGTTAAATCTAAGATTGAATATTGTAAAGTTTATTTAATATAGATAGAAATAGCTATGTGAAATTTGTTACATTCACTCCTAATTGTTAATTCGATAGTAATATATACGTATTTACTAACAAAACTAATCTAAATAAGCTAGCTAGTAGACTTAAAAGGAAAAGTGTAAATAAACAGGAAAAATGAAATTGTAAATTTACCAAATAGCTTATAAAAAGATACCAAGATATTTTATTGCCTCTTATAAGATGTAAAAAAAAAAAAAAGAATGTGAGATTTTATTAATGACAAAAAATAGGTGTAATTATGAAAAAATTATTAAAAAACTAAAAGAAACCTAGACAACTAAGTCCTAAATAAGATTTTTGAAAATGTTTTGGGAGGGGCAAGTTATTTTTATATTAGGATATATTTGAAAAACCCATATACTAAAGCCTACTTTTGAAATTTTTTTTTGGGGGGCGGGGGCGGGGGGCGATAGTCCCCCCCAACCACCAACATGGGTCCATCCCTGCCTGGGGTACTATATGTTGGGGATGTTGCAGTGGGCGGAACAATCGATGCAGAAGGAGGAGAAGCAGTGCTCGACGGAGAGGATGAAGAAGAGTGGGGCGTAGCGAAATGTTTGACTTGAGCTGCGGACATGGGATTGTTGAGCTGCTAGAGCTTGCAGGCTCAAAAGATTGTGAGTGCCTACTACTATAAAAGAGACTGTATTTTTGAGATGTTGTGATGCATTGAGGGGATTGCATGCTCCATCTGGATGAATTTTTTTTTCTCATATTTTAGTTAAAAATTATATATATTATTTTAATCATCTTTTCAAAACCTCTTACAACTCATTTTCTATTCGTTCTCTATTCTATTAAGATAATCTTTCTCTATTCTTTCTTTATTATTTTTTCCACTCATTTATTTGTACATCTTTAACTACTCGTATTTTCTTTTTTTCTTTTTTTTTTTTGTCTTTCGAGAAAATAGTGGAAGAGAATCTCTTAACTTATTTTTTTTTTTAATATTTCTAAAATCAATGCTTTTGTAACAATAATATTTTAAAAAAATCATATTTTCACAAATGGTCAATTTTTTTTAAAAATCGGATAATCTCAATGGTGACATTTTTCAAAGTTTAACTATAACAAATATGAACATAAAAGAAAGTATAGATAATTGGAAGAATAATTTATTTTATTAGTTAGAATAAAATATTTGTAAAAATTAATTTAGGGATGAACAGTGACTTTCCTCTCCATATTTAGAGAGCCACTGTTCACATCCTAAAACCTTTCCCTGAAATAAGGAACCGGATGGAGATGAGTAGTGAAAAAGTTAACAAATTTTACTAAAATTTAAGGAATGGGATGCTATATGCATCCGGATGCTGATGCTCTTAGACTGTATCCTAGGAACACCTTTGTAATTACTTAAGAGCATTAATAGTAGTCTAGCTATTATTTGACCAAATTTTAACTAGGAAACTCACTTTTTTTTAATTTAGTTAATCATTTTTCAACAACATCAAATAACAAACTAAATCTATCACTATTTTATTAAAATATTAATTTTGACATTTTCACTTATTTTAATTCTAATAATAATTGAAATATAATAAATGAATAAAAATATTTACAAAGATTCCTATATTTTGCTGTTGCAATGTATATAAACATTTATAGAACAAAAAATAAAAGAATTTCAAAAGTATATATATGTCAAGTCAGGGGTACCATATTTTTTATTTTATGTTCTTTGGTACACAATTATTCTATAAAAAAAGATAAACAAAATCTTTGGTCTGATTGACTTCCTTGTGCGATTTTATTGATTATTATATTCCATTAATTATAAATATATTTTTATTATAAAATAAATTTACCATATTATATTAAATCATCTCAATTTATAAATTTATATGTATATTTTTTGTAGTGGTAACATTTGTCTACTTTATATAATAAGTTTATAGGTGGTCGCTTTTGAAGAAAAGTTCTTCAAGTAGGTTTTTATTCATAACTAAAATCTATGCGTTAATTGTTTTATTTCATTGCTAGATTTTGATTTTGATAATAATTTAATATTATAGTATGATGATATTTATTGTTAAAATACTAATTACATTTTCTGGAAAGGCAATCACAACCTTGTTTTTATTCATTTAATAATCCTAATAAATGGGCAGGCACCGCCCAAACAAACCGAATTTCAGTTACATGTCCGAAGTGTTTTTCACCCACAAAATGGGGCTTCAGGGCGCGAAGGGCACAAATTAATTGAGTTTGTTGGTCGGTTTGGGTTTGGGGATTTCTGACGCTTCCGATTCTCCCGCTTCCCTCCACGACCGATTTTACCGGTCACCCGGTCGTGTAATATAACCGATCGATACGTATGCTCGCGCCTCTCTCGCTCTCTCTCTGTGCAATTGAATCTCCTCTTGTGTGAGTAATCTGGCTCACCCACCACATTTCAGACGTTTGGATATCCCCATTGCTTGAGTTTCCTCGTCTGGGTAAAATTTTTGATCTCGTACTCTGTTGTCTTTTACGGACCATGTTACATTGTTTACCTTTGAAGTTTCTATGTTGTATGAATGTTAAAGTTGGTATTTTTTTTTTCAAATTTGTTTCGTTGTGATTCTAGCTATTACGCTTAAAAGGGTTTGGTCAATTCTGGTTGTTTCATCTTGGGTCGTTCAAATTTCAATTATTTCAATTCCCTAGAGCGTGTAAGAGTGAGTTTGGTTCATTTGTATTTGAAATTTGAATTTTTGGATTTTCAAGCTCTTCAGTCTTGTCTTTTTTGCAAACTTGCGGTAACACGTAGTTGCTGCATATCGGAATTGTTCTGTCATTTTGAATTGCATGATTGAATTATGCCAGTATAAAGTATAATTATGCTTCATGAAATAGGAGCTTGAGAACGTACCGGGGGCTACATGATAATTTGAGGTAGTCTATAAGTTTAGGTATTCTGGACTAAGTTTTGTGGTTAAATTGTACAGATGGGAAGGGTAAAGCTAAAGATAAAGAGGTTGGAGAACACAAATGGTCGCCAAGCAACCTATGCCAAAAGGAAGAATGGCATCATGAAGAAGGCGAATGAGTTATCCATACTGTGTGACATAGAAATCGTTCTTCTCATGTTCTCACCGACAGGCAAGCCCTCATTATGTAGGGGAGTGCGCAGGTATTCACTTTTGTACTCCTAATTATTTACATACTACGACTGCAATGGTTTATTATTTTAAGAACATTGATGACCTATACTCAGGAAGGGAGATAATGCATCAAATTTGGTTTCTCAGTTGCTTCATTTTACAATCAAATTTGTTCTTGCGGTAATTTTTTCCCATACAATCAATGTGAACTATCCAAATCCATTAATGTAAGTCAGCGTTTCTTAAAGCACTTGCAATTAATTATGGAGGATTGCTTAAGAAATTAAAAAATACGAGGCATCATTGATACATTCCTCTGGTTGAGCAAAATTTGTACTAGATAAAGAAAGGGAAGTATTTAAGAAAAGTAGTGCCTGACCATCTGAGATATACGTGAAAGAGGTTTAAACATAAGTTCATTATGAAATCTTTATAATAGTGCTCTACAAGCTTGAAATTTTCTAGAAACTAGATCTTACACATTTAGTAAACTATGGTCCGGAAAATGAGACATGAGGAACAATGCACACATTTGGGATCAATATAGGTATGTGGGCAGGGCAATTATTAAAAGAAGAACACAAAATATAAAAGTGACCGGTGATCCCTTTTTACTTTGCCATGTAGCTTTGCAACCTGGGAACATTATTGAGGAAAGGCTAAGACAGAAGTAGGATCATCATCGAGGTCCTTTCATGCTTTTTGTGTCGATTGTGTGTTTTTATTTTTCTCAAAGACTTACCGTGGGTGTTGTTTTTGGGTACCCAATACCTCTTCTTTCATTTGCTGCTGATCTCAAATGAGATCAGCTCCTATGTGATTCAATATCAAAAGATGAGAGATTGTCCTTCAACTCTGAGAAATAAGTCAAGCTTTTTAACCAACTTCGTCTTCTACTGTTTTGAATTTTGTGGAGATCTTAAGATTTGTGAGATAATACATTCATTGGATTTCTCATTATAATCCCCGTGTACTTTAAGTCTGCCTTTTTCGTTTTTGTCAATTGTTCTGAGCTTGCATGTGTGTTTTNTAAGAAATTCAATACTATGGAAGGATTGTTGCTTTCTTTTCTAAGCTTATTTGGGGTCTTAAGAAATTTATTACTATTGAAGGATTGTTGCTTTCTTTTCTTTTATTTTTTTGGCTACTGCTTTTCACCCAAGGAGCAACTCCTTGTTTGGGATTATCAGATGATACCTTTCTTGCATATTTCTCTTACATAAGGTGGGAAAGTTTAGGTGTTATTTCCCTGGGAGCAGTCCAATATTACTCATAAAGTATATTTGATGACTCCTACATGATTGATCAATCAAATAGAGGCCAGTGCACCAATCAAGCGGACATAAAGCACCAAAAAGATTAGGCATCATTATGAACGTGTCAAGCATTTATTTCTTTTTATAAATCATTTAGTAAATATCATTGATAATATATTTAGTTTTTAATTTTCAACTTTTTTAACAAAGGGAAGTTAATGAAAGAGGATTATAGTTATACATCATAGTGATAAAAAAAGAACCTGCTATGAGCATTATTGGTATAATTACTAGCATCAAATTAAGTTATTATTACTGTCACTACATCATTATTTATTATTTTTTGGTGAATTTAGTAGCATTGAAGAGGTTATTGCAAAATTTGCACAACTAACTCCACAGGAAAGGGCAAAGAGGTACTTCAAGTTTTCCCACTAGAAAGATCACACTACTTTACTTCATTACGTAAGTTAAATAAACATGACAATGTGATTGAATCGTTTTCACATTTGAACTGGAACAGGAAGTTGGAAAGCCTTGAAGTAAGTGCTGTCTTAGGACCCGTGCTCCACCTTCTTTCTTTATTCATTTTGTGTACACACTGTCATCACCCTTGTTCGTTACATAATTTTTTGTTCTCTTTGAGAGTTTAGGCACTCAAGAAAACTTTTAAGAAGCTGGACCATGACGTAAATGTACAAGAATTTCTCGGTACAAGGTATGTACAGTTGACATAAATTTGTTCCTAGTAGAACCTATTAGATCTACTATGCTTTGTGGAGTATGATATTGAACTAATTGTGTTTTCCTTTTCTTCTTGTTTCAGTACTCAAACAGTTGAGGTATGCATGCAAACCAATTATCGCCATATTATCTATTATTATCATTTACGATTCTTGCTGCTTACATATCTTATATGTTTTGGGCAGGATCTGACTAACCAAGCAAGCACATTGGAGGCCCGAATTTCAGAAATACATAAAAGACTCAGGTGAATGCCTGGAAATACTTGGTTGTGGAGTTTAGTTGTCTTTTTCCTTTGATTTCCGCTGCAATTATGTTATCCAATGATTGGTCACCATTCTAACTAGTTTTACGTATTTTGAGTTTTGCAGCTATTGGACTAACCCTGATAAGATCGACAGTGTAGAACATTTGGGGCAAATGGAAAATTCACTTAGGGAATCACTCAACCAAATACAAACACATAAGGTATGTCTTTTGTTTCTATTGTTGGCGTCATTTAGGAAGTTTGTATTTAATTTGTCCAATGCTTTATGCTCTTCAAGTCCCATGGTTGGTCATTGGTATAACTTTGCTCCAAAAGTTGAAGTTGACCATAACTTTTAGTCAGAACCAGCAATTTTTTCTAAGGGGGCCAACTTTTCTACCGTTTGACATGTTTATGTAAAATAAAAAGAGATTAAAAAATCATAAAACATAACCATATATAAAATTAGATCTCGATAATTTGCTAACACATAAAAATAAAACTATTAAAACACAACTTAATATATGTTTAAAAAAATCATCAAAATATATCTGCATCTATGATGTTTTCAAGCATGGTTGTCTATGAAAAGAATTCTGTCCACAAAATGATCACCCTAAGATGATCCTCTCATGGCTATTGAGTACGAATTGATTGAGATGGTTCTGTCATGTTTGTTTCTTATCTAATTGGAATGTAATAAATGTTCAAAAGGAGGTATATGAATGACTGGTACCATAATTGAGATTTTATTATTTTCGAAAGTGCTGTTAAAAGCATAAGAGAAATGATACGATGCCAACACCTAGAATGCCTACAGGTTTTGCATGACCTCATTTTAAGGAGCCAAACGAGAAAGCAAAGTCAATTAGCGAGGAAATTGTATCTGACCTTGATATCCTTTTCTTCTTACTCTCCAAAATTGAGCACCTCATAACATCTCCTCCTTATTGTCAACAGTTCTGTACACATTAATGCCTTCTACATTTTTTTAGCAGGAAAATCTACAAAAGCAGCAACTTATGTCATTAGAATGCAGTAGTCAGGTAAACAGTGACTTTAACTGGTGTCAGAATATTTTCCCATGTGTTTAATTGGTATTGACATAATCTTTAATCTAAATAGCCTTATCTTGCAGTTCCAACATGAGATGCATATGCCATTCTCCATGGGTTCTGACCAACAGCTCCAACCTTTACCATGGATTCCTAATGATGACAACCATCATTTATTTTTACCTGAGGACCCAAACTTGCTTCCCCATAGGTGAGGAGTTCTTTTACAAAGCATTCTTCATGTTACTCTGCCCAGAATCCATATCAGTGTATGGCATCGTTACAATTTTTTTGTAAGCATTATGATTGCAACAAAAAAGAACAGGAAAGAAAAGAAAAACCATGAGGAAGCCATGTCTTATTTTGGGATGAAAAGTTCTCTATGAGAAGCATTATATATACAAGAGATAAATGTGTCTTATCATATGATAGGTAAAAATTCAAACAGTGTATGATGATATTGCATCGCAGAATTACTTATCCCAAAAAAAAAAAAAATGCATCATATTATTGATGCCTTGATCTAACATGTGCAGTCAAATCATTGGATTACTGTCTTTTCTTTTAGGGATGCGGAGTGCTCTACGGCTTCCTCCCTTGGGAGTTACTCTGGTTACTTTTGCACCAGTAAAAATTCAGAGATTCATAATTCTGGGCAAGAAAATGGCATGCTGAATGAGTTTTCCAGAATTGCCCCTATGAGGCTCCAACTGGGTGCGCAATATCCGTACTTGCCATACAACTTAAATCTGATGAACGATACTAAATTCCAACCAGCAACACAGATGAACCCTCAAGAACTTCCTGTAGATTATCATGTTAATGGAAGCTTTGAAACTCCTAGACCAGGTTATGAGACTACTCAACATAATTGGGCTTCCACATCTGGGCCTGGTCCTATTAGTATGTTTGATGAGCATTTATATAATCAGGTAAGCATCAAATTAACATTTTTGTAAATGCTTCTTAATAATGGTACAGCCCCCCTCCCCAATTTTTTTTTTTTTTTCTTTTTTGAACAGTCTAAATTTAACTCTAGGCTTCTTAGTGTTTTTCCCATCAGTAAAAAATATAATATGATTTCCTTTCCTTGTTACCTTTCAGAATAATTCACAGTGAAATATAACATACTAACCAGTTAATGATGATTATTTGCTCCCACAGGTTGATTACATATTTGTCTCTCTTTACTTGATAAACCAAAATGGCCCCTCTTGGTCACTTAGTATTTGAAATGATGACCATTCATCAGTTTTAGTGCTACCTTCGAATTTTCTCATTTGTTTGTAATCTGATTTATTATTTACCATTACGGCCGAACTTTATATTCTGATGGGAATGCCAAAAATCTGTAGTTTGAAGATCAAGGTTTCGAGATATAAGGTATTGTTTGGGTTATTTGGGTAGGACTTGTGCTAACAGAATCCTTGTAAATTTGGAACTTGTGGGGGGGAGTTGCTACAGTTCCCCATTTTTTCCCCATGCTGGGCAGTTTCTAAAGCCAGTAAATCTGATTTATTGGGAAATGAATACATAGTGTAAACTCACTCAAAAAAAAACCCAACAATTAACTATGTTGGGGCTTCTTTGTAATGACTTAATGGTTTACGTATATCGTATACTTCTGTAATGTAATGAAGAAAAAGAACCTGCACCTGTGACTAGAGAATAGAAATGACCTTTGTCCCTTTTCTTTTCGCTGTCTTCTTCTTCTTCTTCTTCTTCTTCTGTTATTATGATTATGTTAACAAAGGAAATCTTTTGAGTTGGGCGGTTAATTGTGCCTCAGGTATTGAGCAATTGGAAATAGTTCTGGATTCTTATAAAAATATGGTTTTGTTGCAGCAACCGAACTGAGATACATGAGCTATCTGACCACTTATCCACCAGATAAGAGTTCTTGAACTTGGATCATATGCTTTGGTAAAAGCCACTCATCCATTGAGATTTTTGCCAATGGTTAGGCTTGGCCATGCAAATCTAGGAGGCAACAAGCAAGTGATTTATAGCACTAGTACTGCAAAAGACTGCCCCAAGGGCCAAGATTAGTCACAGGCCAGGAGCAATGATGCTGACTCCCCCAGACTGATACACCGCATTTGTGATATTATGTATTCTGTATACGAATCATATAGGATTAGGTTTAGCTGAGTTGTTTTTGCTTTTCGCTGGCATCTTTTCGTTGTCGAGGATACTAATAATGACAGCCAGAATTTGCCATTCTATGCTTCCTCCTAGGAACATGACCTGTTAGATAAAGTTCATGTATAGCAACGACTAACCCAAAATCACACGAATGTACTGAAAATTTTAGTCTTCAATTTCATAATGGATTACCCTTTAATATATTTATTTTCCATTCCATTTCTGCCCAGAAGAGATTCAAAAAACACTTTGCCTGTCATTCTTGCCTCCAATTTCCGATTCTGGAGATTGATAATGATAATGATTGGACAAATTGGAATAATAATTTTACTTTTACAAGAGGAATAACGTCTTTGTTGGGCTTTTTTGTGTGAGTCTAGCTCTTTTGTGTGCCACTCGATTTAATAAAACTAGACCTGATAAAAATCTGTTGCGATATTTTTTTAACGAGCCATCATGAACTAGCCTCGTGGGATCTTACGCGATCTCTCCTTTGCGTATTGATGTAGCGCACTATCATGTCAATTTCTTTCAGACCCAGACCCACGAAAAATCCCCCTTTTTTACCCTAGAGCTTTGTCATCGTCGTTTCGTTCCACATCCAAACCTCAGCTACAAATCCATCCAAACTACAATTTTACGGTTTGAAGTCCAACGATTAGATGGTCTCTCCATTGGGTAAGGTAGGCTCCATCCCTTTAAAAAGATCGTGTATGGCTTAATTTCATGGCAGCATGAAGTTTCCTTCTTTCATTTTATCAAACAAGTATGGGGCTTTTTCTACATTTCCTGACATGCTCAAAGTATCGACCAATCTCTTATAATAATTCAAACTTCTCCATCTCATGAAACCTCTCTATAACTGCCTTAATCTGTAACACACCCTAACTGAAAAGGATTCACACACCGAAAACTCACTTCGAGGGGAGCGCCTCCGGAAAGGGGGTAAGGAATAGACTCTAGAGAAGAAAATAGATGAAGAAAGTATAGAGAAAAGTACAGAAGTGACCCATGACCCAAAACTAAACAGACCTAAGAATAGATAAAAGCTGAAAGGTATAAAAGCCAGAAACTACCCTGCGGCCCAGTACTTGCTGACCCATTACATAAAACTAAAAGACTAAATTAAAGGACTCCTAAATTGGCCCATGCCCAGCCCACTTATCCCACTGAGTTCCTTTAAGTCAACTGAAGACTTACTTCACTTCAGTATGAAGCTTCCTGAGTTCCACCATACGTGGGTTAGGGTTTCATCCCTAACCTTCTTCCCACCGCTTCTCACCATCGGCCGCACCCTCCTCTCCACCGTACTAAGGAGCTCCACGGTGGACTTGTTACATAATCCATCTTCTGAAACACTTCAATGGGTGAGATTTGGGTTTAGAGTTTAATCATCTCCATTAATGGTGGATTTTGGGGTTTGGCGCTTTAGATAGACATGGATTTGGATGGGATGCAAATAGTGCCGTCTATCGGATGAAAGGAAAGCCGAAATACATCCAGAAAAGAAAGAAAAGCCAAATATGGTGGATATCGGAGTTTTGATTTTTTAGATGAAGAAGCAGTCTACGATTTTCAAAGGCTCGAAGAACAGGGCTTCAATAGCCGGACAAAGAGAGGCATGAAAATTTAAGGCTGCCATGGGATGATAAAAGGTGATCTGATGAATTTAAATTGATAAATATTAATATTTTGTGAGTACTATATGTATTTAAATGTAAGACATAAAATAAGAAAAAAATTAATTATTTTTTATAAAAAGTCAAGAAAATAATAATTTGAAATGAATTAATTTTAACAACTAAATACACTTTATTATATATATATATAAATTATTCTCTTGTACTNGTGCATACCCATTGTCCCAGAGGCATCACCCCCTCCATAGAAGGTGGCATGAGCATCGGTCCACCCTCCATCATACCCATGAACGGACGAGACCAACGCAAGAAAAACAACCAGGAAAAAGCCAGTGAGAGACATTGTCCTGCAAGCAAATCAAAAAAGTGGAAACATTTAGCACTTACTGGACCACCCATGTTTCAACAACTTACTACAATCGCAACATTCCGTGTGTTGTGTTTGGCAGATGTGAAAACTAGAAGCGAAATGTGAGAGAAAGAAGGCGAGATGATTTACATGGGGAGTGAATCTTCAAAAAAGGAAGAGCCGTGAGGGGTAATCCGAGGCAGTTGAGTGTAGAAAATGTGGAAGGGGGAGGGGCCAATATATAGACATTTTGGGGAGGGGTTGGGGGTACTAAAGTTAGCGACTACCACACAACCATAGAGTAACTAACATTTTGAGACTTGTTGGGACCACAAACCGCAGGGATCAAGGCGGTTGTTTGCAACATTGAAATTTACTGCTACAAACGAAACCGCGTGGTTTTGTAGTTTTGTGACTTTGTCCAGTTGGGGACGAAATTCCCTGTTGCTACAATCCCAATGGGTAGGGTATGGTGGCTTTTAACAAACTTAAGTGCATTTTTTCCTCTGTTTCTGGTGGCTAATAAACTTGCATCCCCGCACGCATTTGCCGCATGTTTCTGAAGTGCCTTTTTTTTTCCAAGTTGCTAGTGGATTTATTAGACTCAGCTACATCAAGTGATTTTTTTTTTTCAAATTCAAATAACTAGCTAGGCTATAAGTAATTTTTGTCATGAAATTGTTATGATTAAAATATTATTTTTTATTATTATTATTTTGAAATTTAAAAAAATTAAATTATTTATTATATTTTGTATAAAAATTTAAAAAAATTGTAATTATAAAATAAGATAAAGTACTTCTTATAACAAAAATTTGCTACACAATTGGCTCGAACAAACAAAAAATGAGATATTACGCAAGAAATTGGCCCAAGTTGAAGTTGCAAGATTGATTTACAAGATAAAAGGGAGACTTTGGCTTGCAAAATCTCAAATGTTAATACGAAATTTCATTTGATTGATGTCTCAGTCTTACCTATATAAAAACCATGGACGTGATTTTTCAAAAGAGAGACCATATTTTTTTATTTTTTAATCTTATGGAAAGAGGAAAATCCGGAGCTTTCTCGTGCCTTTAACCATTTTTTATTTTTTATTTTCATGCCTTTAACCAATTATTATTTCTAAATCTATATAATTGATTTTTTAAGTCGTTGTTGAGCTCTTAAAATAATTTCTCTTTTGAATTCAATTCACCAACTGAAAAGCTAGTCTGCCTATTATTTTAATTTATTGCTTTTAAATATGCAAATTTATTAACAATGGTTGCTTGATTAAATCTGCAACTATAAGACTTTTAAATTAGTTGTAATTAATTATCTTATGCAATCCCTCTATGCTCAAATTGTTAGTTCTAAAATACTCGGAGTTGTACACAAAAATAGTTATTTCTTCTAATTTATTGAAGATTGTTTCATTTCTCGCTCTAGAAATTTTATTCATCAATCACTATTTATTCTTACATTTCATATCTATAATTTTTTTTATACAATGTAGAGTATTTTTTATAAGATGTAGAGCATGGAATGTAAAGTAGTAAGTAACGGATGAGAATTCTTCTAGCTTAAGCTAGGTCATGATCTTCAACCTCAAAGCCTACCAACCAAACAAGAGAAAAACGTCCTTCATTCCATTCCTCTCCCCTTTCCTGTCAACCAAACGCGAGGTAATGTCCTTGTGTCTGCATGCACGGCTCCAAAGCCGGCCTCACCCCTCGTCTCTGCTCTGCATATGGGCCCCGATTCTATCACGGTCGGTCCATACGCAACTAAACACGTTCATTCACATGCAGATAGACTCTTTCCTTTCCAATTTCCTTTAAATTTCCTCTCTCTCTCTTGAAAATGAGTTTCATAGAAAAGAAAGCAGAGGTTGCAGTCTTGCAGAACGTGGGTGACGACATTCTCAGCTACTTGTTAAGCTGACTACGACATTCAAAACCCTTTATTTTTTGACAAAAAATATTAAAAAAAACAAAAAAACCATTGAAAATAAGAGCCATACATCAATTAATATTAAATGATAATAATTCTAAATAAAAAAACCCAAGGCCATGTGGGATCATACTGACACCTGTACGTACGATCATAACCCTTAATTAGCTGTATTTTGCTGTTTTGCATGATCTTAAATTAAATGCCACTATTAATCATCACGTTTTTCCCTTGTAAGCTAATTTTTATGCTAAATTAATCATAATTATTAATGAAGAAGATAAGATCTTCATGGAAAGCGATAACCCGGATTCTCAAATTGATTGAGAGATTTGATACGGCCGCGATTTTCGCCATTTGTGTTTCCAATCCTCTTATTAATCAACGGTCAGATGCTCAGAACAAACAAAATAATGACTCTAAGCCACGAATTTGGAATTTGCTTGCAACTTTGTATAAAACATGCGTGTGTTTTAAATTGACTTGCATTTGGACTATCTATCTATCTGCTACTGCTTTTAACATAATTTATACATGCATGCACCCTGCTCTTATTTTTATTTCCAATGTCCTATTTGTTTGTCACTTAACAGAAGTTGATTCTGCAGAATTTAAATACACCAGCACCTCAAGGATATGCTTGAAATCGAGATTTTTAAGTTCATCTCATGTCATCGATCATATTCCATCCACTACATGAATAAAAACAGACTTTTGTGATCAATTTATCGCGACTAAAAGATTATTCGCAACTAAAATTAGTTACGAATAATCTTTTGATCGCGATAAATTGATCACAATAGATGGTTTTTGTTGTAGTAATCCTTATGAACTGAACTACTGAGTTCTATGAACTGAACTACTGAGTTCATCAAAAGTAATTTGAACCAAGCAAAGCTGTGCAAGAATCGTAGATGCAGGATATATATTTATATATAAATAAACAAGATAAGTAAGATGATGATATTCCACGCTTACATCCGTCTGGCAACTTGTAAATGAACAAATTGATAAGAAAGATTCAAAGACAAGTTTTCATTTTTCCTTTTTGAACTATTACATTTATAAAAAAAATTATACAAAAATAATCTCACAAATTGAAATGATTTCATCTAATCCATTAAATTTACTTTATAATAAAAATAATTTTATAGTCTGACGAATCACGTCAAGTAAGTCAGTTTGTGAAACCACTTTTATGTAATATCTTTACTGTTAGAATATTTTCTTTTTTCTTTTCTCATCTATAAACGAACTATCAACCTCCTAGCTAGTAGTGCACGTACATTAATTTGTTTACAGCTTGACCAGCGGTGCAGGGCGGTTTTGGCGTCAGCTCTACCAAGAAGACTGGCGATGCAGAATATTAGAGAGAAAATTTAAGGCCATGTTTGTCTACTCTGACAAAGATATTTATTAGTTCTCGAAAAATAGATTAATTTTTGAACAAATTAGAGAGAAATGTTACAAGGAAAAAAAGGGTAGGGTTTCTTGATGTACGTGTCAGTGGAAAGCGATCTGCAGTCCCTGGACGGCGCAAGAGTAGCAGCTGCACATGCACTCGGTTCGGCTTTTCCCTATTCATTCAAAACCCATTTGGCTTCTCATAAAAAGAGTTTATTGTTTTTTGAATTTATCATCTGAGTCAGTTTCTTCCATGCAGCCTCATGTGTAAAACCCAGAAGAAAGAAAGAAAGAAACAGAGCACAAGTAGACGAGGAAACTCAAAAGCAATTCATACACCCAAAAAAGACGAGGAAAGATTCTGAAAGTCCCTTCATCACATCGATTCGATGGGGGTTGGTTTCCTAACAAGTGTGCCCCTTAAAAAAGGCCACGAAACAAAGATATGCAGAGAGAGAGAGAGAGAGATCAATGGTCATTATCTGGGTTCAGTAAAGAGATCATGTATTCTCTTTAGAAAAGCTTTAACGGCCAATAACCAACTTCTCGTTTGAATAGAGCCAAACATATTTCCATCTCCCCTTTAAGATGTGATCTTCACCGTCAATGTGCACATCGTTCTTTTATTTATTTATTTTTTCTGATCACTTACAGATGCTGGGCCTGGGACCGTATCTGATCTTTCTTGCTTTTCTGTTTCCTCGCACCTTTCACTGTTCCTGAGGATTCACTACCCTGGCCATATTTCTGGGTTTTGATTCTCTGCAACTAAAAGTCAAATGAAAAAATCACATCCATTGTTGACAACAGATCACTTAAATCCTACACACTTTTGCCCGGTGGTAAATTGCCAGAAAAATACTTCTAATCGGCAACTCTGACCCGTATTTATAAGTTTGATAGAGACTTATATTTTGCGTTGAGCAGAATGAAAATGACTAATTCCGTGCAGTAATCACATTGATGATGATTAGACTCGTGTGGCACTTTTACTCGCACGTCTAAATTTTCATAGGAAAATCTTGTAGGTAGAACTGTTTTTTTTCAACGACAACATTTACTTTTAAGGGCCGGCTGCATGTTTAGTTAGCTGGTGTGTAAAGTTTATACCTTGATAAGGAGTCTTCTAGATTGCATGCTGAGAGGTGGGTTTTTGAATCACATGCCTTTAATTATCTTTTTGGCATGGAAGGAAAAGTCCCCAGATGGATAGAATCATCACATTAAAGCGAAAATGAAAGGTGTGTGTCTCTAGGGTAAGGTTTTGAATTCTGAGAGATATCAGTAATAATGTTAATGCACAGACCCAACAAAAACGATATTATTAGCCAAGATGGCTCCAAAAGTGAAGAGTTTAAAATTTTTGAAAACTGTTAGTAATTATAATATATTTGAGATGACAGTCTTGAAAAGGAAGGGAACGGAAGGACGTGAGACATGACAAAAATTGCCGTGTCGGCCTCTACCATTGCAGTGTAATCCTGGCCCGGATTAAGAATATTTTACTCCAACGTCATGGTTAATTTATGGAAGATGCTAAACTTTGTCTATGGTCCAGACTCCAAACTCCAAACCCAACCCTCTGCTAGCAGTAGCAGTAGCAGTGAAACCACTGTAACCCTCCTCACAAGCCAGTTGGAGTACGTACGGCAATGGACCACAGCTAAATATACTCAAATCTCTCTCTCTCTCTCTCTCTCGACCCCCATGTGAAATGGTATGGTGTTTAAAGTGGGCATCATATGCCTAATGATATCTTGTTATGACTTTAAGCAAACATCAAAATCTTTCTAATTGGATTGCACTAAGTACTTGACCACATAATGTGCAAACAGCTTTCGAGATAAAGCAATAACCAAAATCAACATCTAATTCTAATTTTGAACGCTGTCCATTCACAGTCTGAATTTCCAGAGCCACAAAATTCTCTAGCAGACAGAAAGCATGCAAGCAAGCCTGTAAATGTCCGCAGGAAACCCACGTACTGATCAGCATCCCACCATCCTTTTACCCTGCGTATAACTCAATCTCCTGCATTCACAAATAGTAGACGACGTTGCAGAATAAGTACTTTAGTTTTTAAAAGTGTTAGATTTATGGACTGACGCACTGTTTCACATCAATTAGACTTGAAGTGAAGGGAATTTAATTTCTTCGATCGAGCCCGTGATCAAAGGAGGACTGCCTACTAAATTAAGGGTGTGAATCAAGCTGTATCTATCTTTCGAGTAGATATGTTGCGTCTTCAACAGTCTTAGGTGGCTAACCTAACAAGTAACTACCCTCTTCTTTACTTTTTATTGCAGACTGAATAAAATAATAATGAAATTACGTACGTAGTGTCTCTGAAAGCACTTCCAACTACCTAGCTATTGGATTTGGTAAAGAGCTTTTAAAAGACTTTTAAGGGTTTTGGTATGATCTGGTAAGAGTCATTAACTCATCGAGTGGGTCAATAAAAGCGTGGGTTGAGATGATCAATTGATTTGATTGTTAAATGAGAACCCTTGATTTGATAATTAATTTGGGCCGGGCCATGATTATTAGTTTATTCATAATCTCGACCATTTGTGGAATGTGGAGGCTAACTAATTAAGTAATGTTGCCGACACTAGTATTCCTTAATAATTGATCATTTTCATCTTGGATCGAGTCTCCCATTGTTTCTTATAAGCATGGATGGCTTGATTTCAAATTGTAATGCCATTGTGTAAAAGCCATTTAAGAGTTTGCTTTGGATTCCTCTTAGAGTTTAACTTCATTCAATAAGTTTGTAAAAAGTCTACTCTTTTAAATAACGTGAGATCACATTCATTACGCCACCTTGTATTAAATATAAGGGATTATACAAGCAATGGTCCCGGATTTTGCTAGAACCATGGTTTAATTTGTTTTTTTTTTTTTTTTTAAAGGAATAGGAGGATACCTTTATTTTATTGACGATCCTTACTTATAGCAGAATCAATATTTTATACAAAAAGGAGCAATGGCGTTATAGAAAATCTCAAAATCAGACTCTTACGAAAGAAAAATGCTACTCTTACCGCTAGTTCTTACCGCTGGTTCTTACCGCTCTGACTTTTTAAATTTTTTTTATTATTTTTTTTTACTTAATGATTAAGTAAGTGTTTTTTAATAATATTATGAATTTTTTTATTTTTTTAAAAATATTTAAATGTATTAAAAAAATAAATATAAAAAAATACAAAAAAATAAAACATACTAATTTACACTAACGGTAGAGAAGAGCGGTGGCTCCCAGCGGTGGGAGTAGCACCGCTCCTTACAAAAATATACATACCTAACGAAAACTAGTACAATCAGTTTGTAAAAATTGATTGTAAAAACTCAATCTTTTTAAATAACTTGAGATCACATTCACTACGCCACCTCATATTAAATAAAAGGTAATATACAAACGATGGTCCTGGATTTCGCTTGGACCATGGTTTAATTTAAATTATTTTTTTAAAATAATACAACGATATTTTATATTATTGATAACCTTCACTTGTAGCAGAAGAATACCTTACATAAATAGAAGCAAGGGGGTACAGAAAACTCCAAAATCAAACTCTTATAAAAATATATATATTTACTGTAAAACTAGTAATATAGAAAGGAAGGGATACCTGCATGCATGATCGATAGAAAAAAAAATCAATCATGTGTTTAAGCATTAGTATTAATTTCTCTGTATACATATGCAAAATCACATCCATAGGAAGAATAGAAAATCTGTCTTGATTAGCTTCTCTCATGTGGAGGCCAGATTAATATATATTTATCACAAACAGAGTTAATCATGTAGGTTTGATTGATTTATTGAGGTGTCTTCCCGAAGGGGGCCCGGCTCGGTAATCTTGTCAGTTGTCACATGCATATAACACAGAGTAGCTGGCTAGTATGAAAAATTAAGAATGCAAATATTTTCTTCTAAATCTTTTTATACTCTAATTATATAAATATATATATATATACGTATCACCTGAAATATATTTTTAAAAAATGGAGAAGATTATAATAAAGAGTTGTAAACCATGCATGACACTGTAGCTAGCATGCATTTAAAACCCATCATTTTCATGAAAATATTGATACGAAAGGCTGATTCATATTTCAGAAACTGGACCCAATGAATGATGTGATCGTTAACAACAGTACTAGCTAGTCACGATCGAGCAAATTATTTATAATCAACCCAAATTAACTAATTAATCCAGAACCAGAATTTCCGCAATCACACACGATCGAGCTTTGAGTAAGCTGGAAAATGGATTAATGATCTGGAAATTAAGCATGCATGGCAGCAAGTCGGTCCAAAATGATTAATGATCAAATAATAATTAAGATATATTTTTTATGACATAATTAACATGTTATGAACTGCATGCATTATAATTAATTACTTTGTTCTAATTTTGAGAGCAATTAAGATCGATCATATATTATAAAAACAAAAAACGAATACGTACGTATGCAATATCTATATACAGGAATAATTAGGCTAAGAGTAGTACTGTTTCTGATCATTAATTAATAATTCAATTGTCCCTAATTATGATCTGATGTGTTTGCTTCCAAAGAAAACAATAATAATCTATCACTCTGATCATCAGTATAACTATCATGATCAGCTAGCTCGGGTATAATGAAACGTATGCTTCACGACTCATGAGAAGTTTCATGCATTGCAAGCAACAAAACGAAAGTGGCATTTCAGTCAAAAAGTACTTTCGAGTATCAGGTTTAGTACGTAGCAGTGTGAATGAAGAAATATATGTACTGTGAAAGTTGCATGTTTTGGGTTTCATTGACTATATATGATGCATGCATGTGCTTTCAGGCATCATCTAAGCGATCACGCTTGATCATAAAGAGGGCTTTAGTCTTTGCATTTGCAGCACTTTTAATTAAGACATGCCACACAGATGACATGGCCCATCACATGGTCCATGCATGCTTGGATTGTTCTTTAAGGGTTGGTAATTTGGACATATCATACAAGAAAATAATTTATTTACGACCAGATAATTTCAATAAAATGACTATTTATAATTAAAATTGATTATAAATAATCTTTTAGTTGCAATAAATTAATCATAAAAATTTATTTTTTTTATAGTGATAATCCAATAAAAAATCGACTTCAATAAAGTGGTTTTGGAATATGGATGTTAATATGTTATAAACTTTTTATGGCATAATTTATATACAATCTTGAAGTATGCAAATTTTGTTTATTCTTTTTGAAAAAAATATGGGCCATTAAATAGAGGATGTGAAGACCGCACACTCCAAAATTACAAATATAATTTCTCTTTATATTTTTACCTACAAAATATTCCTAGCATATAATAGTCTAAATATATAACTTGGGATAAATAGGAGGATATTTCAACTTCTGATAATATTCGTTTCGTACAAAATAATATTCGTTTCAAATTATGATAGCGAATAAAACGATTAAAATAAATTGAATTGAAAGAATTATTATTATTATTTGAGAATGACTAGCTAGGTAGAGCAGGCGGCTAGGATGATATACAGAGAAGCTTTTATTACGTGCAAGGAAACCGTTGCACATGTTGGAGCCAACATGTTTGAAGGTTCTTAGCTTTTGATTTGGACTTCCCTCTTTATAAAGATAAAAGCAAATGATGGACCCTCCTATCACGTGGATTTCACATTTGTTAAATGTTACTTTAGTGTCTCGAAACTACCATCGCGTTGGTGCGTAATAAAGTAGGCTTCAGTGCGTTTGCGGTGTAACTTTCAAATTTCAATTTAAAGCATTTAGGATGCTCTTACCTTATCCACGTTAAACTTTTTTTTTTCTTTTTTCTTGTCACATTTTATAAAAATAAATTTATAAATTCAAATAATTTTATAGAATATGTTAGATTTATTTTATAATAAAAATAATTTTATAATTTAAAATATTCCATCAAATTACGTCAATTTATGAATTTACTTTTATGAAATCTCTGTATAGTCAAAGCATTTTAATATAGAAAATACTATGTCCACAAAAATGTTTTACGGAAACACTCCACCGAATTGTTTATATTTTTTTAAAATATTTTTTTTACTTAATGATTAAGCAAGTATTTTTAAATAAATATGTAATTTTTTTTATTTTTACAAAATATTTAAATGTAGCAAGGTCCTTTAATATATTACCCCTTCCTATTATTTATTGTACTATTTAGTTTTCAAGCTACCAAACTTTACTCCTATTCCACCATATTATTTACTATTCCATTGTTATTGAATGAAAATTAAATAATATATAATTGAATTAAAGGTATTAAATGAAAATTAATATATCTAGTTGAATTATTAATTTTAATTGAAATTGGTTAAAAATTTAATTTTTCTAACATATGTTTTTTGGTATATATCAGCAACATGCAAATTTATTGATCTAAATTTTCACTCCAATCAATTGGGTACCAAAAGTAAAATAAATATAGAAAACCCACTTAAAATCACAAAAAAAAAAAAATCATTATTAAAAATAATGAATGAAGTACGACAACAACAAGAAGGAAAAAAACAAGATAATTTACTCGAAAACAACATTCAGAATTTAAGAAATTGTATGTATATGGCACAATAACTAAGATTTTATAAATGTCAACATTGAGTTATCATATTTTTTGTCATATTTGGACACCATTATTCCATTCCATATTTCAGCTAATTAATCGATCCGTCTAATTCAGATCTCATCTTTATAAATATCGGGTTCCTCATGCAGTTTTCGACAGTGACATTCATTCATCAGCTTTAAATTTGTAATAACTTTAGCATTTTATTTTACTTATATATATATTATATAAAGAAAAATAAAGTTTTAAGTATTTTGTTTCAAAATTTTAAAAGACATGCAAATGGCATCCTCCCTTGTTCCAAGAAACCTGAGCTCTTTAACAGAAGGTCATTTTCATGAAATTATTATCTCGAAGCAGGAAGCAGCAGGGCTTTAACTGAATGTTACAAATTGATGGAAAAGGACGAGGAGGGCTAGAACATGGCTAGTTGGGGTGGGCGAACCCTGGTCTCCATCCAACAGGGCCCAATTGCAGAGGAGAGACAAAATTCTCCTCCTCCTCATACTGGTTTCAAACGAATGACCAAAAACATCAGGCGCGAGCGCGCGCACACTCACACAACACATCATCAAGCAATTGTCTTGTTGCAAAGTACAATATGCTATTTACTGTCCCGTGTACAGCGAACAGAGCACATGAATGTGGGGAACAGAGGCTTCCTGCTGGTTCTTGTATGTATAGAGATTAGAGATAGAGCTAGTGAAATTTTGAATGGCTAGCAAATTTGACCACAACTGCAAGAGGTTTGGTTTTCAACATGTGGTGTAAGTGAAGCTCACATCCAAAGTTGGCGTAGTAGTACTGTGTGATAGCTCCTTCTACAGTGACGTGAATATGTCACATTATATGTGTATTCTCTCGTTTTATGAAAGATTTGCTATGGACCTTACTTGATCTCATTAAGAAAAATTATTCTCATCAGTCATTATTTATCATTTTATACTCTACATTTTATGAAAAACATCATCACACATTATAAAAAAGATATAGGTGTGGGGTGTGAGAGTAAATAGTGACTGATGCATGGTATTCCTATTTGTTAAATACAAGGCCTCCATATTTTCCAACCCTTTTTTCACCTTTCTCTTCTCTCTCAAGGGTTTTTCTTCGTTTTATGAGGAGTTAGTTCACAATTGTGTCGATAAACTTTGCTACAGATTTTTTTGCCTTCTTTAACTCAAAGTGCTTTCACCGTCCGATGCTACCTTTAGATTGCCAAGTACCTTTCAATTCCTTGGTAAAGATGAGTCTTTCAGATAGGAGTGGGGAATCGGATATTTTTTCTTATATCTTTGTCTTCTCTGTGGAGATAAATCAGACAATTTTTATTGTTTTTTGTCGGATTGAGGTTCAAATTTCANAAAAAAAAAAAAAAAAAAAAAAGATAAGAAAAGAAAAGAATGCGCAGCACTCGCAATCTAGTATTATTCTACCAAAAATATACAGATCTCAAGTTTCTGTATTTCAAACCCCTAATTCTTTTTTCTAAAAATAAAATATAAAAAAATCACATCTATGAACTTCCATCGCCACACATTTATGCCTTATGACATAAATGAAAAACTTGGTGACATATAATCCGGTTCTAAATGAAAAATCTGGATTAGGAACCCACCACTCCCTTTAATAAAGAATTGCCTCTTCCTAAAGAGCCACCATTTATGATGGGCCTTGGGGCGATAAGATCTCGAGAGCAAGCACAGAAAATACAAATATTCTTTGCACAACTCGGTAAAGCAAGTCCATTTGGGAGATTGGACCTACTTGACATATGGAACCTTACACTGTATCTCCCCGGAGAAACAACCAGCAAGGAAAAACTTCAGAAAAAAAGGGACAAGCCGGACCCATGCAGTGCAACTCCCATGGGATGTGTGACCGAGCTTATGTTGCATCTTGTGGAAGAGAAAGACCAGTCCAGTTAAAATCCCAAGAGTAAAAGGATGATAATAAGGCAATTAACCAAATCCAATCAGCAATTGGACATGTAGAAACACGACTTTTCCAGCATTTCAAACCAACCTCTATCGGTGAACATTCAAGCCAGATAAAAGAAAAGAAAATAGCATAAACACACTATTGTCTACTTCCAACTTTGATTTTCAACCCGCAGTTTGCACAAAATCAAATCTATACAACACCCTAACCGATTTATCCAGTCTTGTTGATAGAATATCTACTCGGCTAAAGTGAAACTAAAAATTGCACATATCAATCAAAAAAGAAAAGAGCCCTCAGAAGGATGAATTACATGTTACCATTATCTACAAATCTTTCTTCATATCTTCATAGTGGGGCCTGATGTTGTACTAGAGCACCCAACTGCTCCCTGATCGACTGCTTTCCCAATCAACTGTTGTGGAGAGCCACTTTTTCTCAACCTCCCTGGAAACTCCTTGCTTGAGTTACCCTTCAAAGAGAGGTTCTTTTTAATGCGGTTTCGGTTAAGTAAGAACATAGTATTGCATGGGGGTGCTTGCAAAGCCCCTTCAACACAATCTCCCACCTGTACGCAACCCCAAGGCCTGGAAGGACCATCCTCACCAAATGGTCTGAGTCTTGGGAAGCCACTCTTCAGTCTTGAAAAACCCCGTTGCTCAAGGGAGTTATCCTCCTCCAATTTAACACAGAGAGGGCAAGGAGGATCATTTTTTCGTGTCTTTGGTGTTGTCTGCTCCAAACATTCAGCATGAAATACGTGCCGGCACGAAAGAACCCCAGCTACAGGCATATCTCCACTTTTCACGATCCTACGAGAACCCCACGGTGATCTTTGTGAAAGATATTTTTCACACAAGCCACACCTAAAACCATCAGAAGGATTGCACGGCCGACTGACAATTTCAGACTCAAATGACTCAGAAACATCAGCAAAATCAATGCTGCTGCTAGCACTGCTCCAGCGGTGGGCATCTCTTTGCGGAGTGGTAGTTTCAAACTCTGAATAGCCAGCAACTATTGGTTCAGGAGCCTCCCTAGAATTTGTTTGGGAAGAAAAAGACAAGGGATGTATAGGTTTGGACATGAAAGAACAGCGATTTGAGAAGTTGCGGTGAGAGGATAAGCGATACTTGATTGTCGGCTCTGACTCACTACTCTCTGAATGGGATGATGTAGAGCCACCACTATCTGGATTTTCAGAGGTTCCCTGCAAATATTTAATCCATTAAAAGAAACGAATATAAGGAGGAGATATAACAAAATTCATCATAATTCTCCCCCCTCCCAATCTTCCCCCACCCCCGGGCGGCGCGGGGCCGACCCAAAAAGAAAAAGAAAAACTCAGAGAGCTTAAATTTTAGTTCTATACCTCCATGGTAGATCTAAAAGATAATGGTGCCATAGCTGGATCTAGCAAGTTAAGGCAGACCAAAGAAATCAGTAGGTGCAAAGAGTATCAATATCAATATTAGCAACAACAAGAACAACAATGGAGAGATTTTGTTTTGCTAAATTATAACCTCATTTTAAGATTCATCATGGTTAATCTTGCCCCTAAATAACATGTGAACTTATAAATGCAAGAATAGAATGTGCTTACATTATTTATAAGAAAAAACTTGCATAAAAATATTCATTAGAAAATGTAAAAAAAAAAAAAAAAATGCATCTGTAAACAAGCAAAGACAATCTGTGATTATGAAATGTAACCCTAGCTAGTAATACCCTCATAAGAAAGGAATGATTTAAGCACCTAGATGGACAAGCAGCGGACTGTATGGTGTTCATTCTGGAAACTTGGCATCAAGTCTGCATTAACTGGAATATGAGGTTTTAAGGGGTGGTGGGCTAGGCATTCTTCTTCTTCTTAAACATTGCATGGGGTGTACACTCCAACAAAACATCTAGGAATAACTACTAAAAGAGGAAGGACGTAACTACCTAGATAAACTAGCTGTGAACTGTATGGTGTTCAATATACTAGAAACTTGGCATCAAATCTTGCCTACACAGGATATAGAGGTTTTAAGGGGGGTGGAGGGCTAGACCCATTGAATAGCCCATGTGCTCAAGCAGCTCAACATGGCATTTCTAATGGACCAGAAAAGAAAAAAAAAAAACACTGCATATTCTAGGATAATAACATCAAATTTTATGGGTTCTATCTTATCCCCCATCTTCAAACTTACATTGAATGGCATTCTCGTTTGCCGATTAGTGAGGAGAATCCATAAAGAAAATTTTAGTTTTATATGTACAACTATGGAAGTGTCAACCTGTAAAGCAATAAATATCACAAGGAACTTGAAGTTCATCTCTTTGAAGATGACACTGTTAG
Organism: Pterocarya stenoptera; assembly: GCA_003123785.1. NCBI lineage: Eukaryota > Viridiplantae > Streptophyta > Magnoliopsida > Fagales > Juglandaceae > Pterocarya > Pterocarya stenoptera. The sequence goes on along the minus strand of QEOT01123906.1, from coordinate 19,535 downwards.
CTCCTTACTGTCCTGTGTGATCATATATGTGCATGGAGTATGCCTGAAACACTTCTTTTTAATAAATGTATGCAGGTATTTATATATGCACATATCAACCAGACAAAAGTAAACTGATCCAGATTGGATACCGGATAAAAACCAAGAGCAAACACAAACAATGAATGAAAAGTATAAATGCATTTCGGACAAATCAGTTTAACAGTAAATGCAACTTAGTGGTAACCAACAGAAACTGAAGTTAAACGAACTACTATTTTTGAGACATTATTATACACCCTTCTCAAATATAAAACGAACATTCATCACTATAGGTAAACATTGAACGAGATGCATTAACAATCAGATTACCTCTTTTTGTCGCTGTCTCATAATCATCAACATTGATTTCCTGTATTGCTGGGGGTGTCCACTGAGGACCCTGAGAACGGTCAGATGGACTACTCAGAAACAGCCCAGTACCATCAGATGCAGAGTGTTGATGGTTATAAAGATAGTTGGCTCTCACCCAGCTCCGACTTCCTTTACTGTTTGATGATGTCGAAGATCCAAATAATTGAGCGCCTTCAAATGAACTATATGGTAGCCCTTCAGATTGCATTCGAACATCCCATCTTGATGGGGGAGGTGAAAAGCTTGTATTTGTTCGCCAGTAAGGCTCGTGTGGACCCACTGACCAGTCCCTACTGGCCGTATTTGATCCATGTGGCCTTGCAGCCACACAACAAAGCGACCCCGTTTTAGCTATTTTCTATAAAAATCGCGAAAACTAGAGTGTTGCTTACAACCTTTATAAGTCTAGCCAACAAATAGCTGAATAAGTAACATTACTTGCTGAAGATAAACATTTTCAACATATGTTCATGAGCTTATGCCCCGTGTCAGTGTCATAAAACACCTAGAGAACTTCTGGCCACTTTCCTTCATCCAAGAGTGATAAAATTTAAACATGCTATAAAATCCATCAACACCCCTAACATCCTCCAGAATCAGATTCCCTTTGAAATTCCATTTGCGCTACTGCTAAAATCCTACAATGACAATATGGAAAATCAATTAAATGTTGTACTCGACATAGTTTTCGATCAGTTTTACTACAGAGAACACCAATCAACATAGTAAAACGAAATGCAACTATCTTGACAAGCACCAACAAAATTTAATGCATAAGGTTTGTTTTTAAAAAATCTCCAAATCTTAAGCTTGCCCGATGAAAACTTCCCACCAAANAAAAAAAAAAAAAAAAAAAAACTCATAAGACAACATCAGCAAGCAAAAGCTATCTTAAAGCCATATGTACGAAAAAATTGTTTAAAATGCCTGAAAACAAGCAAATCTCATGACTGAAATCAAAAGGGTATTTTTTTCACAAAATGGAGGGACTCCAATAACTTTAACTACTACAAGCTTCCATCATCAACAGCCTCAGAGCACCGCATTTTTCATTTCCCGACCAAAAAGAAAGAATTTTCGGCCAAAAAGTAAAGACCAAAAAGATAGAAATAGTAGTTGAATTGAAAGTTTGACACGAAAATGCAGGAGCCCCTCCAAATAATTACCTACTTAAGTTCTTCGCCAAACATAATCCGCTAAAAAATTCCAAGAAAATGATACTTAGAAAAAACGTAATAAACCCCACAAAATAGAACGCACGAAATAGAAACTAATTAAAATCAGAGCACAACAAAGAACCAATGCGGAGCAAAACTAAGTCCAGTAGATTACAGATAAGATCATAAGAGCGCCAGAAATCCCTTACATAAACCACCAAAAAATAAATAAATAAGAGAGAGCGTACGAGTAGGGGTAGACGAGGGGCAAGGAGAAAATGTCCCGGCTTGGCGACTGCTTTTCGTCAAAGAATGAAACGAAAAGTTAAAAACCAAAAACCCTAATGTATCGGAGAGAGGAAGATCACTTTAACTTGGAGTGGTTCACCACCTTTTTGCTCCGAGGTCCTCCGTTTTCCTGTGTATTCTTCTTTAGCCCCTCCTGAACGCCTAAACTGCATGTTGCTTTTTGAAGTCTCAGGTTGCTGTTAAGTTAGGAAGTTGGTTGCCCATGCCCTTCCTTTCATCTCTAGGACGCTCACCTATAAATTTAGATTTTTTCATAAATTTAACCATTAATCTTAGACCAATATTTTAATTTATTAAAATATATTTATTTTAAATATTTCATTTGTAAGGAGAACGTATTGTCAAGCTCGATTAAGGTTGATTTTGGATAGTGAAATATTCTCATGTCTTTTATAAATAATAGTGAAAAAATAATAAATAATAATAAGATATTATGATAATTCCTGAAAATACTATTCTCAATACTCAAACAAGACCTAAAAATTGACATTTATTAAACCAAATAATTAATCCTACTTTATTTAAGTAACTATTATATTGTGGTATAGATTTTCTGTGGGTAAATGAAAAAATTGTAAACTTGTGTTTATTCTTTGTGAGTAATGCTATTTTTTTTTTTATCTTAAATTTTATTATTTCTAGTTAATGTAATGCATTTTAATTGTCTGTTTATTTAAGTTGGTTGACATATATGTATTCGAGATAATATCAAGTTAAGAATTTGATTTGATATTCATAATCAACAAATTATTTTGATTGATTTTTATTATGATTGAGATATTTACTAATTTTCAAATAAATATGAATTTTTGCATTATTATATTTTATTTTTGACATTTCTCATTTTACATTCTATATCCAAAATGACAAAGTTGAAATCATTAGTATGTTAAACAAAAGTGACAAAGTTGTAATCATGAGAATGTTAAAACATCCTGCTAGAAAACAAAAAATTATTATTCCTTATGGTTTTGACATGATGATTTTTGTGTTGAGATTTTTTGTTGTTATAAAAGAAAGATTATTGCAGAAACAGAAAAAAAAAAAAAAAAGTTTTTTTATTTTTTTTTATTTTTTAAATGAACCATACTTACTATTGTTTGATCACATGTACCCATATTAAAATGTATGATTATAAACCCACCGACTATAATGGACCATTGTTTTAATCATTGTTCTTGTTATTATCGTTAGATGTTAAATGAGCATTATTAATGAACATGACAACTAAAATGTGGACCTCCCAACGTGATTAGATAATTAATGGAATTTAAATAAAAAGTTAATCAGATCATACAAACCAAACAGAAGTTTGACAAAAAGGTGACATGGCTGTCCCCCACAAGCCATACATTCATCAAACTTTCTTGTTTAGACTACAGTCTAACATGTATCAGATTGTACCAATGGCAATCAGTTCTTGGATACTTTTAAGAAAATTGTCCAGAAAATGCTTTTAAATCCAAAAATTGCACCCCCCACACGATGGCTTTACAACTTTATCTTCCTCTAAAAAGGGCCAAAACATGTTTACAGATGAGCATGGTAAAAAGACCAAACCCTTTTCATTGTAGAGAATGAGACATTCCTTTGAATTCTACACAAAAGCTGTCAAAAGGATTTTAGTCCTGCTCAAGCATACAGTAAGTTTTTGGTAGTCTGCCCAAACTAGTCAGCAATTTAAAAGCAACTTAATAATGAATAGTGTAGGTCAGATTTTAAATTACAGATCAAAAGTTACAATCCATATCAGAGGTAGCTGAACAGCAGGATTCCCTGGAATTGAGAAAAACACTGACTCAACTGTTGGTATTGCTTACAAGTTATGCCATGTTAAGCTCAACATCTGAAAACCCAGCTTCGAATATTTGAGTTTCCATTTCCCAGCTAAGGCGAAAATCATCTACAAAATATATGTTGCAAAGGGTCAAGAACACTCTGTATAAGATCTAAGAACCGTTCCCTCTGCACCACCACAACAACAACAGCAAAGAGAAAGAAAGAAGAAAATACTCATTCAATATCTGGATGTTTGATATAAGGATATCCGAATGCATGTGTTGCTCCATCTAAGAAGTAACTCTAATCCTAGTGGAAGGATTTGTAACTTCAAATGCTGCAAGAATGCATTCTGCATCCAAATGCTTATATTGATGTCTAAACTATTCACACCAAACTCTATAACATATAGTTAGAGGGACAATACAGTTGAGAACATTCATAGAAGAAGTCTAATTACTTCACAAAGAGAAAATCCGTACTATCTATGAAGTGCTTCACTTATGCCTTGCTTCTCCAAGAATATGAGGTTTATATATGAATTTCTCAGTGATTCGTAGAACTAAAATGACATTTTTGGGGCCAGAGATGTTGGCATATCAACATCTTTAACAGAATACAAGACAAGTATTCCTAGAACCGCATCAACAGAAGAATCACTTAATGGTATAGCCTCCCCAACCTGGATATAATAATAGCATCTCTAAAATCCAAAGAACTAATTTGTATGTAGTTCAACACCCAACATTACAAAGGAGAAAAACAATGAAGACAACATCAGAATCCAGTGTTCAATCAGTGGCATTTGAAACAATAGTCATTGGCTCTTCCACATTGTTCCATCCACTTAAAGGTCTAAGAAACATCATGTTGTTAATCGTGTAAGTATTTTTCTCACACGTCACTCTAAGGCAAGATACCACCATGCTGCACATTACAACGGCAGGTCATGCTAATTCCTTGACACCAGTAACGGCCTTTTCAGGAGAACCATCTAGTAATGACAATGTGCGGGCTGTGAACTCTAGCATCTTCAAGCCTGTGTTCAATTCATTTCGGATGCTATATTATGGACGGTACAAATTTCAGGAAGGCAAAATAACATCAGCAGAATTTTAGCAATAAGTGGAGCCATTATTACAGCTTGTATAAATTCAAAATTGCAAGTGGAAAGAAATCGGCAGCCTCTGCTGCTGCCTCAGCATACTTTTCCATCTTTCTGTTGGGATCCACACCAAAAACCTGTACACCACCCTCCCCAGCACAATACTTGAGATAAGAGCCAGTGCCAATCCCAATCTCCAATACTTGATGAGTCTTCCCTTTCAAATTACAAGACAATTTTTACTTTTAACCTGCGAGCTTATCAAGCGACAAAACATTTCACAAAGTTGCAGCCGATGATGAGTACAATAGGATGGTTTAAATAGTACCATACTGATTGATCTTCAGTAACTAACCTCCCATAAGACTTTCTGCCTGTCTTCATAACTGATGCATCGAACTCCTTGTACCAATCCAGTCTCAGAGGGTGAACCTTGCTCAATACAGCCTATATATATGAATATATTAATCTTGAGGAGTGCTGCGGGTTGTGGTTTGCTGTGGACTATTGTTAAGAAGATGATGCGGAATTCCTCCTTGTTAGGGTGCCGCTCAGAAGACGACTGCCCCATGTTTCTGCATATTCTGTCATCCAAACAATTATCATTCTTGAAAATTGTGTCGAGTATTGCCGTGAACTAAACTTCAAGACTCCTAATTTCCCTTCTTGATTGGCTATATGTTTCATGCAGAACAACTTCTTAGCAATTTTTGAATAACAGCACCCCAACAAGAAGGAATCAGCATGACTGCCCTAAGTTTTGAATAACAAACTTGTCCGTGCTGCCACAACATGACTGCCCTCTGCCCGGTTTGCTGTGGCTACATGATGCTTGTCTTCATAACCGATGCATAGAACTTCTTGTTGAAGAGAAAAACAATCCTTGTACCAACTTTTAGATGGATTTTTATTAAAGGTTGTAAAACAATAAAAATAATAAATAGATAAAAAAAGTTGCTTGGATAAAATTTTTGTAAGAGATGTTTTGGGTTTTATGAAAGTTGCTTTGGTTTTATTTTCTTTTTCTTTCACGAAAATCTAGTTAAACGATTAAATAAAAAGTTTTTTGATGAATAAAGATATTTTGCAGAAGGGAAATGATTTTTCCAACTGATCACTGAGACTGTGTGACCAAAAATGAGAAACCAAGGAAAAACCAATGACCTTTCTCGAAATCATTTTCGCACAAAAATAATTTGTTTTTGTACATAAAATATATTTTTTTTTCTTGGACGATGAAGAAAGACAAATGAATCGGTGAAAATAATTTCTGTCGGACAATATGAATTCCGTTGCACTTGCACCACCATTCTCCCACCACCACCACCACCCTATCATCATTTACAGAAGGGTTCCCGTATCAAGTAATAAACATTATCTTCGTCCAATCTTCACTCCCAAAGCATCTCTCTCATTCTCCACCCATACCCATAAACGACACACTGATTCTCCAGCCAGCAACTCTGCTCCACGCCTCTCTTTACTCCAAGAAATAAACAGGCTCTGCCAGTGCGGGAACCTCACCGAAGCCCTTAATTTTCTTCATAGAGACTTTATAAATGTTAACTCCGATTCAGCGGAGAGAGCAGAAGCTTTGGGCGTCTTGTTACAGGCCTGCGGGCAGCAAAAGGATATGGAGACCGGGCGTAAAGTCCACGAGATGGTTTCGGCATCGACCCAGTTGAGCAACAACTTCGTTATCAATACCCGTCTCATCACAATGTACTCCATGTGTGGCTCTCCGCTAAATTCACGTTTAGTTTTCGATGGGTTACAGAGGAGGAATCTTTTTTTGTGGAATGCAATTGTTAGTGGGTATGCTAGAAATGAGCTTTATGATGGTGCAATTAGCTTGTTCACTGAATTAATTTCGGTTACGGAGTTTAAGCCTGATAATTTTACGTTGCCTTGTGTGATTAAGGCTTGTGCTGGGCTTTTGGATGTGGCCTTGGGGCAGGTGATTCATGGGATGGCAATGAAGACGGGTTTGATGTCTGATGTGTTTGTGGGTAATGCATTGATTGCAATGTATGGGAAATGTGGGTTTGTTCGGGAAGCAGTGAAAGTGCTTGAATGTATGCCTGAGAGGAATCTGGTTTCTTGGAATTCGATGATTTGTGGGTTTGCTGAGAATGGATTTTCTCAAGAGAGTTATGATATGTTTAGAAAGATTTTAGAAAGTGGGGAGGAATTGATCCCGGATGTTGCTACCATTGTGACTGTATTACCAGTGTGTGCAGGGGAAGGAGAAGTGAATGTGGGAATGGTAATTCATGGTTTGGCGGTTAGGTTGGGGTTGAGTCAGGAACTGATGGTGAACAATGCCTTGATAGACATGTATTCGAAATGTGGGTACTTGAACGAAGCCCATATTCTTTTTATAAGGAGTAACAACAAGAATGTAGTTTCTTGGAATTCCATGATCGGTGGTCTTTCTAGAGAAGGCGATGTATGCGGAACGTTTGATCTATTACGAAAAATGCAGATGGAACAGGACAAAATGAAGGTGAACGAGGTCACCATATTGAATGTTTTGCCAGCTTGTTTGGAGGAATCAGAACTGCCTTGCTTGAAGGAACTTCATGGTTATTCAATCAGACATGGGTTTCAATATGATGAATTGGTCGCCAATGCTTTTGTTGCAGCATATGCGAAGTGTGGGTTACTGAGCTCTGCTGAGCACGTCTTCTATGGAATTGAAACTAAGACTGTGAACACTTGGAATGCACTTATTGGTGGCCATGCAAAAAATGGTGATCCGAAAAAGGCTTTTGAGTTGTACTTTCAAATGACATCTTCAGGCTTCGATCCTGACTCTTTTAGCATAGGAAGTCTCCTTTTAGCTTGTTCCCACGTGAAATGCTTGAGTCCTGGCAAAGAGCTTCATGGATTTGTGTTACGGAAAGGCCTAGAAACAGATTCCTTTATTGGTATCTCTTTGCTATCCCTTTACATTCATTGCAGGGAAGTTTTATCTGCAAGGATGTTGTTTGATAGAATGGAAGATAAAATTTTGGTATCCTGGAACGCAATGATTGCTGGTTACTCTCAGAATGGACTTCCTGATGAAGCCCTTGATCTCTTCCATAAAATGATTTCCGATGGAGTTCAACCATACGAGATTGCCATAATGAGTGTGTTTGGGGCTTGTTCTCAGCTCTCTGCTCTGCGTCTGGGAAAAGAAATGCATTGCTTTGCTTTAAAAGCGCACCTAACAGAAGACAATTTCGTAGGATGTTCACTCATAGATATGTATGCAAAAAGTGGCTGCGTAGAACAATCTCATAGGGTTTTTGACAGCTTAAAGAAGAAAGATGAGGCATCATGGAATGTTATAATTGCAGGATATGGAATTCATGGACATGGAAACAAGGCCATAGAGCTATTTGAAAAAATGCAGAGATCAGGCCAGAAGCCTGATGAGTTTACACTTATAGGAATTCTAATGGCATGTAGCCATGCTGAGTTGGTTACAGAGGGGTTGAAGTATTTCGGCCAGATGAAAGTTTTGTATGGAATAGAGCCAAAATTAGAGCATTATGCATGTGTTGTGGACATGCTGGGTCGAGCAGGCCAATTGGACGAAGCTCTAAAGCTCATACATGAGATGCCTGAAGAACCAGATGCTAGAATCTGGAGCTCACTGCTCAGTTCCTGTAGAATTTATGGTGATTTGCAAATGGGGGTGCAAATCGCCGAAGAATTACTTGAGCTGGAACCGGACAAAGCAGAGAATTATGTGCTACTCTCAAATTTATATGCTGGGTCCGGGAAATGGGATGATGTGAGAAGGGTGAGGAAGAGGATGAAGGAGAATGGCCTTCAGAAGGATGCTGGTCGAAGTTGGATTGAAATTGGAGGTAAAGTTTATAGCTTTGTTGTTGGTGATGAGCTGCTGTCAGAGTCAAAAGAGATCCGAAACACGTGGAAGAGGTTGGAGGAAAAAATAAGAGAAATTGGATATAAACCAAATACAGATTCTGTGCTGCATGAACTGAGTGAAGAGGAGAAGACTGAGGCATTGCGAGGGCATAGTGAGAAGCTGGCACTTTCTTTTGGGTTGTTGAAGACGACCAAAGGTGCAACCCTGAGAATTTGCAAAAATCTGCGCATTTGTGTTGATTGTCATAATGCAGCTAAGTTAATATCAAAGGTGGTTGCAAGGGAGATAGTTGTGAGAGACAACAAGCGGTTTCACCATTTCAAAGACGGATTTTGTTCTTGTGGGGACTACTGGTAGGTGAAGAGGTCGGAAGTGTTCATAATTTTTTATTTTATTTTGAGAGAAAATCTCTCAACTGCATCCAGCCACTGCTGGGTTTTGCTTTCGCCGTCGACCATGTCGTGGGAATTCTTTTCTTGTTTGGTCAGTTAATTGTATTGAGAGAGAATAAAAAAACGTATGAACAGTGACCATTGACCAAGTAATCCTTAACCTGAAATACCACCTGTTCTTTACAATGATTCTTGGGGATTCCAATTATAATATTGAACAATGTGTATTTTAGAAATTTGTGTCGATAAGATAAACTAAATTGATATATACTTCCATTAAAAGAATGCATGGAAAAGAATCTTTTCAGGGATGATAAAGTATCCAAAGAAAGGTTCTTACCAGGCACTTCTGATGTATAAAATTGTTGAGAATTACTACAAATACAAAGAAATTACACAAAGTAAACCCACATCAAGGCACATCAGTTTATAAATTTATTTTTGTATAATCATTTTGTAACTATAATATTTTCCTAAATATGTCTTTCTCTGGACTTTATATAAGAGTTGAAATTTATCTGCCTTACAGTAGATCTGTAGTCTCGTACAAGAAATAAAGGCAGTTGTATTTTAATTTAACTTCAAAAGCCTAATTTAACTCTTAAATCAATCTTATAAGTATGAATGATCTTGCCTTTTCTCCTCGTGTTATCTACAAAGTTGTTTGGGAGGGAAAAGCAAAAAAAAAAAAAAATGTTATTGGAGATGGCTTGTAGGTACTCCGATATTACATGACTCGTTATAGCCAATGCAAAATTTGGTATGTTTTACTTATTTTCTTAAGCGCAAAAAGGTCTGATCATCAGCTTCTAACTTCATATTCAAGTGCAGCTTGTTCAGATATAAATTACAGCACATAACAGCTACTCGGGGCAGATCTGATCCTTTGAATCAGTACTTTTATTGTTGCCACCATCATAAATGTAGTTGTTATTGTCGCCACCATCAAATGTGCTACCGTGGTCCTCTGAAGAAATGGTATTATTGTTGCCATCATCGACTGTTTAAAAAGAAAAGGGGAGCTGAAACATGCAAATACTGGGTCAATTTCATTGATCTAGGACATGGATCGTGTATTACACATACCTTCACCACCATCATCAGCAGGAGCATAAGCTGAGCGCCTTGAACGAGCTTGCTGGTGTGGTGTGGGCTGATGATCATGATCAAGACAGGAGAGAGAGAGACAGAGAGAGAGAACATCGTTAGAAACGGCCACAGATACAAAAATAAAATAACAAACAAATATCCTTAGATGTATAGACTATAATTAACCTTATGCTGCTGTGAATTGACTGATTATATTTTTAACTTTATGTTTCCAATGATATAGTTGGTTATTTTTTATTTCTTCTTTCTGCAGAAGCTGCAATAATTATCACAGCACGTGTTGGTCATTGCTGAGTATTACTTTGGTCCTATAATTTATCGAAGTGAGATGCTTAGTGGTGCATTAATGGGCGGGGCACCAATGCAGCCACACAGAGTAATCTAATCTAATACATAAAAGCTAATGATCATAAAAGCCATGCAAACAAAAGTCTTCAACCCCTAATTAGAGTACATTGGGAGATCCTTTTAGCTGGCCTCGAGTTGTTTGAAGCCAGAGGTGGCAACTAATTTGTCCATCCATCTGAACAACCCATGCATGGATGGTTTTTTCTTTTTTGCTTTTTTTTTTTTTTTTCCTATTTTGAGTAGGCAGTGGTTTCAGGTAGGATTTCATGATACTAACCCCAGGCAGCTCTATATATGCAATTCAAAACCATACTGAACAACAAAAGCATTGGTTTTTCTCATAGCATGTAATGACCAATAAAACCAACAAAGGATAGTTTGTGTCAATAATTTGTTGAAGAAAAACAAGGGTATCCTGACAGGAAATACCTGCAACTTTGGGCGGAGTGCTTCAAGGGGTCCTTTGGGCTTTTGGGCTTCCTGCTCAACACGTCAAAGGCCAAGACATTAAGATTTAAAATAGAAACATTACGCAGTCAAGATCAAAGTTCAGAGTTATGGCAACGACAGTTATTTCAGTGTTCTAAAGCAATCAAGATACCTTTCCCAATGCCCAATCCGCAGAATCAAAAAAAGCACGTTCATGATCCTAACAAAAAATCAAATTGGTTTGTGATGATTTTCACTAGGTAAAAAGCTGATCTAAACTAATGTCTTCTAAGAGAGAGAAGAAAAAGCATTCACCTTGGATATCAGTGGAGGCTTCTTGGGTAATAGTCCCCCATACTTTTTCTTGATTATTTCCTCCTACAGAAGACAGAATAGAAGACGATGATTATACCTGATAAATCCCTATGAGACACCTGATGAGTATGGTATAATGAGAGGAAATTCTTAAAAACAAAAGCAATTCTATCCAAAAACACTGTCCAGCCAAACCACCTTAGATTTCACATTTTAGGTACGGGTGGGCAGCGGGTGCCCGCCACCCGCTGCACCACCCCGTTTGCTCCGCCTGTATGAAAGGGGCGTTGCGGAGGCAGGGGACGGAGGGGGCTCAGCCCCACTTCGTAATCCCCCTGCCCCTCTCCCACATGTATAAGGCCAACCAAACCCCCCCTCCCCCCAAAACTCAGTTTCCCAAACGCTCTCAAACTTTGTCTCGATCTCTCATCTTGATCTCTCTCATCCTGAATTCTCTCAATCTCGTTTGCCATGAAAGTAACAGACGCCGGCAGAGAAGACTCGATTGGGTTTGTTGTAACAGACGCCGCCGAGAGGAATCGATTTCGTTTGCCATGAAAGTAACAGACGCTGAGGTAGATGAATCTCTCTTGATCTGGGTTTGTTCATTGTTGTAAGAGACACCGAGATAGATAAATCTCTCTTGATCTGTGTTTATAACTTGTTTTGGTGTTTGGATTTGTTGTAATTGATTGGGAGAGCCGAGGAGGGGAGGGGAAGGGAGGAGGGGGGCGGATAGATGGAGTTCCACCCCCGCACCCTGTGCAACGGATGGGGTACCCTGCCTTTGCATGGACGGAGGCGGATTATGGAGAAAAAATCCCCACCCCCGCCCATGTGGGGGCCGGGGGCGGGAAAGGGGTGGCCTTGCCCTGTAAGGGGCGGGTAGCACCCCTAATTTCAGGCACTATTAAAAGGGGCAATAAGCCACTCTAATTCTAAAATCTTACATTCCATTCTTTTCAGAGTATGTGGCTTGTATTAAAGTATGTAATAAAAGAAAATTAGAGCAAGATACCAGAAGTCTCTGAAGATATAAATTTTCACCATCCATATCCCGATTACAAAATGAGTCCCAGTACTTTCATGTAAAATGAAGAAACAGCACCATACCTCCTGCTGTGGTGAAGGCATGAGATTCTCATCACTTTTATCCAAAGCTTTAAGGTCATCAATGGAACTGTCGCCACCATCTTGATTATTAAGCGTATTATTTGTAAGCTCCTGCTCCTTTACATCCTCAATATTATTGCCCGACATTTTTGCTTTCTGCACAATCGACAACCACAACTATGAACCAATGATTTTACATCTATCACAAATGAAAAACCAGACTTTTGAATCTGTCAAATAGTGGAGGCATTTTGGGTCGGTGTCCAAATAGCATAGAGAAATCGCACAGCAATTACACTGCAGACTAAATGAGTCCATTCATGTTGCCAGTCAACATAATAAAGTCACAAACATATGTGACATGTCTGCAAAATACGCAGAGAAAGTCCAGGAATGTGCTATGACTATTTTGGTTCATTGTCCAAACGGTATGGAGAAATTGCACAGGAATTACGCTGGAGATTAAATGAGTCTAGTCATGTTGCCAGTCAACATAATAAAGTCACAAACATTTGTGACATGTCTGCAAATACGCAGAAAAAACCCAGGAGTGTGATATGACTATTTTGGTTCATTGTCCAAACAGCATAGAGAATTGCACAGGAATTACACTAGAGATTCCTGGTTTGCTTTCAAGACTAAAATCCAAAATTTTGAAAACCTCTCATTTCATTATTACAACTTTCTCAAATTCTCACACAAAATAAAATAAACAATTCAACTTTTTCAAATCTCAAAACAATAATGTTATTAAAAAATATATTCTAACAATATTTTATTCAATTTTTTAGCTTTAATCTCAACTCATCTCATCTCATATCTGAAAACAAATGATTAATACAGTCACAAACATTTGTGACCTGTCTGCAAAAATACGTAGAAAAAGCCCAGGAGTGTGATATGACTATGAATTCTTTCGATAGTGTCTGCACCAAAAAATATAGTGGTGACCATTACCCTTATACAACTGGTGCTAATGAACTCACTTCCATTCTTGTCATTTTCCCTTGTTCAGTACAGGTATTTGAGCATACTCATGATTATCTCTATTAATCATCTCAAGAGGTATTTTGTACAAAAATTCTATTTATCATGTATTTTACCATTATCCTCTCAAAATCCTATTATATGGAATCAAATGATTAGCCCACAAATTAGACATAATAAATAGTCTCCAATCATTTGATACTGCATAATGAGATGGTGGGAGGATGATGATAAAAGGGATGGTGGGGTGCATTACTCAGTCTCTTCACTATTTTCTTCTTTCTCGTTCACTGCGAATGAATGGATGATTGCTTAAGTATAGGTTCTGGCCACCAATCACAACTGTTCCTCAAAGCCGCCTGGACAAAATAAGACTGACCATATTATGTCATATTTATGAACTTTATTCTATTAGTTGTCAAACCAAGAATAGATTAAATACCAAATTATGTAAGAGGGCATAAAGATTTAAATTTGAACTGCGGAAGTGGTCAGAGCTAGAGTTAATACAATTGAGAGTCAAATCCAAATTCCCATACTCATCCAAACTTTAAAATAAAAATTGTTATATAAGTCAATAAAGAACATCCCACTACCTAATTAAGAAAACGACTGGGCCAGTAAACAAAGCATTCATCCCAAGAATCATCAGTAATAAATCTAATGCCATAGAAAGAATGCTTCAAAAGTTTTCGAGCATTCAAATATTGCCCATTTCACGCAAGCCAGAAAATGGAAACCGACCCAGGTGATAAAAGCTGATAACATCGAATGGTCTGCATATTTCTTTGAAGACTAATGCAATTTTGATATTAAAAATGATATTGACGAATACCAAGGTCATTAAGGCACGGAAATAGGAGAGTTTCAGATAGGGAAACCTGATCGTAGCTCCGACTGAAAATATAAAGTAGGAATGAAGAGATCCGATTGCAGAGCAGAGGCGAGCCGCTAGAGAAGCTGCCCCGCCAGAATTCACCGTTTTGTCATAGCGAATCTGCCTAAGGATTGAAGAGTACGCAACACGCAGAAATTCTCTGAGCCTGGGGTAGCGGCCGTCATGGGCTTGGAGAGTGAGTGGGCCGGCTTCATGATAGATCATGGTTCCCGCAATATAAAACAATTATTTAAAAAAAATTAAATATAAATATAATCCTTATAAATATCATTCATGTATGCTAATAGAAATAAAAAGGGATTATTTATCTAAGTTTTATAAAAATGAGAAATTTCTAAATATAACTATTTTTATATTTTCACCAATTGTCGACAGAAATCAAGAGGATAAGTGACGTGTTTGTATTAGAGAATTATGTTAGCTTTGGATATTGAGATAAAATGAGGATTTTTGAAAATTTTGTGAATAGTATTAAGATGAAAATTTAAAATATTATTTTTTAATATTATTATTATTTTGGGATTTGAAAAAGTTGAATTAGAATTTGAAAAAATTGAATTATTTATTATATTTTATATGAAGATTTGAAAAAGATATAATGATGAGATAGAGATGAGATTTCTCATCTTTATCCCGAAACATAACCTTAGATACAACCGCAACTCATTTTCACCAATTATGGTTTTGTTCTTCTTAGAATTGGCTATAAGAGCACTGGCATCCAGCACCTTATACACACTTATTCTTCAAATTTTGGAACTTTAATTAGGGAAAACTTTCATTTCCTCCTCCCAACTAATTTCCTATTTTAGGGTTTAACTTTACGTTATGTACAGTGCTTCTCCATTTATAGAGAACGACTGTACATCCTTTTTTCTATTTCTAATTATTTTCGAGTACCACTCTCTTTCTTCCCCACCCACGGCTTCAATGTCCCTTACGTGAAAGAATAGTGATTGTCTCTCGCACTCTCCCTTTCGATGGTAGACCCTTTGTCATTTTTCACAAAATAGGTAAAATTTTCTCTCATGAAGGTTGAAAACCTCACGATTTTGGTTTCATCTCTCACAAACTCACACACGCAGTCCCTGTCTCTTCTTCATGCCATCAGCTCAATGAGAAATTTTGTGCTTACAGTTTGTTTCTGCTCTACCGTTTTGGGTCTCTCTAATTGTTGAATGTTGAAGTTGATCTCAAAAACTCTAGCCCACTATTACAAATTGGTTTTTGTGTATGCTTCTCTAAGGTTTCTATAATAACATTTTTCTCGTAGGTTTTTAAAATTTTTTTGTATAGTCAGTGGCCAAATTTTGGTTGTTTGATTTGTGTTTTGTGAAATTGATATGTTTTGCAATTGAAAACCTTTTGCTATTTCAGTTTGCTATAAATTTTACATGCCCCTTTGTTTCACTGTCAAAGATGAATCCATTCAGATTTTGGTTCTTTCTTGTCCATTTTGTTTCTGCTCTACCATTTTGGGTCTCTATAACTCCATTGTTGAATGTTGAGGTTGATCTCAATAACTCTAGCCCACTATTACAGATTGGTTTCTATGTATGCTTCTATAGGATTTCTAATGGCAATTTGTGAGCAAGTTTTGGAAAAAAATTTGTATAATCAATGACCAAATTTTGGTTGTTTGATTTATGTTTTATGAAATTGATGTCTTTTGCTATTCAATCTAGCTTTGCTATTTCAGCGTGCTAAAAATTTGACATGTCATTTGTTTCACTGGCAATGATGAATCCATACAGATTTTGGTTCTTTTTTATTTTTGTTTATGAAATTGAAGTGTTTTGCTATTCAATCTACCTTTGCCATTTAATTGTGCTACGAAGTTGATATTCTGCTTTGTTCCATTGGAGCTGAGCATTTGTGCTTCTTTAATTTGTGTTTCCTAAAATTGATTTAGAGATGTGTAAGAGAAAAATGGAGAAAACCAATTTGAGTATCTTAATTTTGATGTCGTGGTTATTTGTTATTATTTTGGAGATCCTAAGCAATTTATGCCAAGATGTACTAAACTTTTGGGCATGATGTTTGGGCATTTTTGGTAGTTGTAATTATAATATAGTTTTATTTGTTCGCACTCTGTGTTTGTGTTTTTGGGCTATTGTTAGGAGTGTAACTGGTCCGGTCTGATTTTGGACAAAATTTAGGATTGAACCGGTATGCACTAGTTTTGCATTTCGAAAAACGAGTACACACTGGTTACCCTCCTAAACCGGTTCCTTCGATTTTTCAATTTTAATAATATTAGTATTAGGACATAAAATGTAATTAATATACTAATATACATTAGTATATTAGTATTACTAATGTATTATGTATTTATCAAAAGGAATATGTTAAGAATTTATTAGGCCATAAAATATTATTAATATATATTATGTTTAAAGCATATAATCAAATAATTTTTCATGTTTAAAATTAAAATTTTATGTTATAAATTACAATAACATTATCTTATATACAATTTATATTTATATTATTATATATAATATAAAAAATATTATATATAATATTAAAAAAATATATGATATAGTGAATCGGTCTGGTCTGGTTCTAAAAAGCATATAATCGGAACCAAATTGGTATCGTTGGTTTTAGAACTAAGGGAACTGGTCTAAAATCGGACCGGATCCATCGGTTCAGAATGGTTTGCCGGTTAATTTTTACACCACTAGCTACTGTGAATGGACAACAGTAGTACTTATATGTAGAATTGATAAATATTATAAATATATTTTACCTCATTTCAATTTTGTATTATAGTTATTGAGAATGAGTTTGCAGTTTATCAAGTGTGTAGTTTTTCTTAACGTGTGAAAAAAATGTATTTATCTATTCTTTTCCTTAGGGTGTGCCTAAAATTTAGATCATTTCAATCACCATTAGATCAAAAGGAAAACGATAATCTTGCTTTTTATTTACCCGTTACAAATAAAATACTGTTAGAAAATGTGAATATTTATTATTTATAAAATCGTAATAATTTCAAAACTATTTTCATATCGGGATAAAGAATCAACTTGGTGTTTAAAATTTACATAGAAGTTGATATTGCTCAACATTAAAAAAAAAAGAAAAAAAAAGAAAAAAGAAAAAGAAGATAAAAGAGTAAGTAGTTAAGATTTTAAATAGAAGTGAGAGAAAAAAAATAGAGAAAGATTATTTTAATAGGATAGAGAAAGTATAGTAAAGGGACATGAGGTTTTTGAAAGATTAATAAAATTTAAGATAAAATTTTAGGAATTGTGTATTTTAACTAAAATTTAGGAAATTTCATAAAGAATGGGATGTAAGTGCTCTAAGAGAACCAAAGTTGGCTATTTTATATGCGGCAGTTATGGGTAGGTGCTAGGTGCAGTAGTTTAATACATAGTCAAAGATTTTGATCAACCTTTTATATAATATGTGTATTTGGAAATCAATTTGGGAATGGAGAAGAAATTAAAGAGAAGTGAATGTTATGATTTTTCTTGAAAGGAAATGTTTGTCATGATGTAATTTATTTTTATTATTATTTAAGCATTTTATTAAAAATAATTTAAAAAATAGTTTTTCGGCTCTCAGTCTAAAAATATATGAATGAACTTTAGACACCAACCAAAAATTACACATGCCACACAACACATGACAAAAATTGGATAACGGAAGCCACGCACGCGCCCCTACGCTTGTGAGCTTCGTTTTGGCTCTAGAGGCTGTCTTGTCTCTGCTTCACTTGCTATGATGGAGAGTGTATATCACCTCTATTTTTTTCAGTGTTTTCCTATGTCCAAACACAAAGTTCAGATATCTTAACGTATATATGTATTGATAAAGTGAGCAAAAACGCATTTTAAGTGTAAGGGTGGTTCACACTCTTCGTGGCCAAGAGTGAGATTGGTAGAAAAAAATATTGACAATGTCTTCTTTCTCAACCCAAATTTATTGTTTTTCTCAATTTTGACTATGGGTGTACAGAAACCGCCGGAATCGGCTGTGAACCGATCAGACCAACCATTGGAGCACGGAACTGGCAAAGAACTGGTCGGTGGGCAAGAGGAATTAAGGAAAAATTGATATCGGCGGTTTGGTGCCAGTTTAAACTCCTAGGAAACTGCTGAACCGGCCGATCCAATCTATTTATATATATTTTTTTAATATATGTATATAAAACGGCGCTATTTCACTTAAATGAGTGAAACGACGTCGTTTTAGGGCATGTAAGTTAAAAAAAAATATAATGGAACAGCGCCATTTCAAAATGAATTTATAACCCCCCCCTCACCCCTCTTTTTCTTCCCTGCGTTGTCTTCTTCTTCTCTACGAGGTTCTTCTTCTTTCATGGCAGACGACGGCCCGACACTTCCTCCTTCTTCCTCAGTTCTTCCTCCTTCACAAAAGATGTCGATGGTAGACCAAAGACCGCATCGACGCATGTCGAGACCGATATGATCGGTTTTCTCTCCCCAAACCTACGGTTTTGGCCTGTTCAATAGACTCATGCCAGATGTCGGTGGTGTCTCGGTTTTGCGCCGAAATCGACGTCGAACCCATCGGTGTACAACCCTAATTTCAACTGCCTATTTTCAATCGATCAAAACTTATTGATAATAAGTCCAAATTAAGCGTATGATATGTCAAATTAAAGCTTATGAACCCAGATTTCTAGTCATATATGATTTATTTCTAGAAAATAAGATTTGGTTGGTTAAAAGTTGGCTCAAAGTCACGGTCCAAACATAAACTTTAAAACTAGGGTTTTGGATTTCTTCTTCTATATGCAATGAAACTTCACCAAATTTAATAAACATGTTTGTGAAATTATAATGAATGTTTTCATATATAGAATTCAACCTTAAACATGTCATAACGTAGCTTCTAATGAAAAATCCAAAACACAAATAATCATAGCATATCATCAATTACATGCTTTTAAACTTATTTCAAAGAATCAAACATGTAATCAAATTCATAGGGGTGATATCAGGTAGTATAGTCTCTGATACCAATGTTAAATAAGGTTAATTCAAATTATCTTAATGAGCAAAATTTCCACAAGCCAGAATCTTTGCTTGTCTTACAGCCCACGTCACTTTTTTGTTTGTACATCTACGTTGCTTTGGAGGCTACTAGAGTCTCCTAAAACATTCCACACTTCAAAATCAAGAAATCTAGATGATTTCTCTAGAAAATTGTAGAGAGAGATGAGAGTTTTTCTTTTTGTAAGAAAATACAGCGGAAAAAATACCTCAAGCTCAGCTCACAAAATTGCTCCACAAGTTTCTCCAGATTGACAACTCACAAGCTCTTCCTTTTAGTGGCGAAG
>QEOT01123905.1:72720-101626 GCA_003123785.1 Pterocarya stenoptera | reverse complement strand
CTATATTCAGTCGCGAATATGAGTCGTCTAATATTTAAAAAATAATAATAATTTATTAATAAAAAATTAATTCTTTTTATATAAATTTTAAATTTATTCATTTTTAAAAAAAAATTACGAATCCCTCTTAAAAACAAATTAGAAATAACGAAGAAAAACTACCATTTCTCTAGAAAGCATTTATCACCCAAGAAAACTAAACCCAGGTTACAAGCAGGGCCGGCTCATCCATTAGGCTACTTAGGCAATTGCCTAAGGCCCCTAATGGAAGAAGGCCCCTAAAAAAAATATAAGAATAATTTTAAAAAAATATATATATCTAATAAAAAATTTTAATTAACTCAATAAGAATGAAAATATAAACAAGATCAAACAGATATTATATCATTATTAGTTTTTAAAAGTATCACATATAATAATTATTTTACCTATTTTCCTTCTAAGAATACACTTCTCTTTCCTCATTATTAGTTTAATATATAATTAATGTGAAAGTTATAAATAACAAAATTTAATTTTTCAGTGTTCATAAAAATTTTTGTATAATCCTTTGAAGAGGCAATGGCCCACTTTTTTTCAAATGTGTAAGTTATTTTAGAACTTTATTGACAATAATGATAATAATTGTGTCTAAAAATCTAAAGTACTTGTAAAACTAGATTTGATAAAATTCTCTCTAAGTCAAAAATTTTCTAATAAAGATTAAATCAGTTATTAATTGAAAATGTGATATAAAATCTTAATCAATAATTTTACTTTACAAAATGATAGGAATTATTTTTAAATAAAAATATAATATAAAAATAAATTTATTTAATTTTACCTAAAAAAAAAAAGCCTCACTCTAAATTTTAGCCTTAGGCCCCACAACGTATTGAGCCGCCCTGGTTAGAAGTCATCGCTTGTCGTGGCAGAAAGTGAAGGGCTTGGATGGGATCGAATACCAATAATAGGAGTTGGAAAAAATCATTTATAGGATTTTCAAAGGGAAAAGGAGAAATTTTAACACCTTGAGTTAGTTGAAACTTGTCATCTTGCTTGCATCGAAGTGTCAGAGATGACAGTATATGATATAATTCGTTAATCTAATATGAACACGACACGATAAAAGTAGGTTAAGATTTAACTTTAACGGATTTGGATCAAAATAAGTTGACCCGTTAAGAGACGATTTCTTACTGGATTGATAACGAGTCAACCCGTTATGAAAGTTAAAGTTATAATTATATCCTTATACCTAATAATAAAATTTTTGAGATTTTAATTTTGATATTTTTATTGTTTGGATTGTAATTTTAGACTTGTAGTTAGTTTTCTATTTTTTTTATAGATATTGTGATTTTAACATTTATATAAAATTATGCTAAACTTAGTTAAGTTAAACGGGTTAATTTCATATATGTTCAATAGATTTACATAAACGAGTCAAAACGGATTGACACGACACGATCCGTTATGTTTATGGGTCATGTTAGGGTTTGAGATTTTGACACGATAAATTTAAAGGGTCGGATTAAGGTTGACCTATATAGTATAATATACATATCTTGATACGATACGAATACAACTCGTTAACACGATTTGATACCCTTAAGAAATGGACGGGATTGGTTTGTGGTTTTGAGTTCGTTTTCAAAAACCAATAAAAATTTGACCATTTCACCTTCTTTTCTTTTTTTTTTTTTTTGTTTTACGTAGTTTGAAAAGTTTGAAATCTAAGATTTTCGAAACGTTAGAGTCTTGTCTGAATGTGTCAAATTTATAATTCAAATAATATAGTTGAATTTTGAAAAACAGAATTCAAATCCAGACATCTATATGGTCCCTACATTGCCCGTTTTGTAAAATAAAATAAAAAAAGGCGCTTTGGAGGTCAAGAAGTCAAAAACTAAAACAAATACAAAAAAATTCCTTAAAAATAAATCTACAAATTAAAAGAGTTTCGTATTATACGCTAGATCTATTTTATAATAAAATTAATTTTACAATTTAACGTATAACAATAAGTCATGCTAATTTATAGGTTTCAATAATTATTTTTTATTATGTAGATAATATAATTATTTATATATATATAAGATAAATATATTACACAATAGCATATGTAAGGATGATATTGTTTACCCATTTTCTTATTTGGGGGAGTTCGTCAAGATTTTATAAAATAAAGATTTTTTGTAAATATTTAATATTGTGTCTATCTCTTTATATTATTATTATTATTATTATTATTATTTTTTGAAATGAAACACGATGAAATTGGAGGGCTCTTTTACAGGAATACAACATTACTCTTGTATTCATATTATTCCCTTTGTATAATGATGTATTCTTATAAAAGGTAATGTTAAGTACAAGTCTTAACTATACAAGTTTCATACATATTTTTTATATAAAAAAAAATAGATTTCACTAATAAATAATAATTTTATTTACACAAGTAGAGTTCACTTTTTTACAATAATTCATATAAAATTTATCTATTTAAAATTTTTACAGATAATTTCCATGTATACAATTTAAAGAACTATACTTGGTAGTTCTTATAAATCTTGAGACTTAAAAGAATCTTTTTGTGCCGGCTTGCTTCCATGTGATGTTAGATCTTGCATTTTGAGCGGCCCATGGCATTTACAAGTCTGGAATTGCATTTGTGGTGCAATTAAATGAATCAGAATATATATATATATATATTTATACCAAACGCAATAAAAGAATTGAAGAAGAAGAGAAGGAAGGGAAAGAGATAACTGGAGAAGAAAAGAAAGAAGGGACCAGATAACTGGAGTTTGATGACCAGATAACTGGAGATAGATGACCAGATAACTGGAGATGGATGATGCTCAGTTATTAAGGACAGGTGGCAGAGCCAGCCTTATGCATGTATGAGTATGAACAAATATGAGGCGGCATAGCCGACCGATGCATGATATGGATATGCAAAAATATAATTGAATGTAGATAAACTTGTATTCAAAATATTATAACAAATTACAATTTTGAATCACAGGCTAACAAGGGGTAACAAGATCATAGGAATAGATGGAGGAAGAGAAGGAAGGGAGGGAGTACCTTTCAGAGAGAAGAGAGAATGGGTTACAAGTGATCTGAATGGGTGCTGCCTCAAACTGAGGCCAGTCTTCCCTTTTATAGATGAAGGGAGTACTGTTACAATAGTGAACAGTTAAATGAAAAACAGTAAACTAAAAAAGCCGATCATGAACAGTAAAAGTGAACAGTTCTTCTTTTTGTATTCGACTTCTTGATACGATGTCGTATCTCTTTCAGTAGAGATGTTGACATCTGGCAATCTTGATCAAAACTCCTTTCATTGGGAGTCTTGAATTGTTCTCTGGTCTTATCTTTCAGTGGAGAAGTCAAAGGCGGTCTTTATCATCGGACAATCTAGAAGTGTCGTACTCTTTGTCATGTCCAAAACAGTCTCCTACCGAAGCCTCTGAAGAAGCATCGGAGCGGGTAGAGTCTTCTTGTGTGAGAGACTTTGCAATCAGTTTTAATAAATCTTTATTATTAAGGCCAGGAATGATTTCTTTTTTCTTGGTCTTAGAGGATTTATTAGAATTGGTTGAAACAATAGCTTTTCCTTTGTCTTTTTTCTTGGACGAAGAAGAAGCAGCAGGTTGTTGGCTATGGGGAGCCTCAATATCAGCATAAGGGTTTTCAGGGAACTCGATCCTGTCTTGTAGGTCAGGAGCAAGCTGGGAAAAATCCTTTAGAACATTTTTTAAAATAATTGGGGATAGTTGGAACTTATCCCACCATTTTGTATAACATTGTCGGACTAATATGTCACCATGTCTTGCATAGGTCCATTTCAGAATCCAAGGTAGTTTAGACCTGAAACAGAAGTGGATATCATAGGAAAATTTTTGTTGGTGATGGTCCAATCTTGGAGTAGCAACATCAGTGAAGGACTTGTATACAGTGACAAGTTCTTCAGGGAGATTTTCAGGGATTAGTCCAAACTGTTCCCACCAATTGCGGAACCAGAATGGAAAAAATCCATTGAATTTTTTATCAAAATTAAAGAACCAAGAATGGCTCATATCAGAATTTTGGTGAAGCAAAAATCGAGACCAAGCTTGAATGTAATCATGGTAGTTGAACAAAATATCAGTGTCTACCAATCTCTTGGAAGAAAATGGGTTTGTACCCCATTGTTCTTCTGAAATGAGAGATAGGATATATGCACTGTGATATATCAATTTTGTCGAATCGTTTTTATCATATATGGGTTTGATAAATAACGATTTTGTTTGGATCAAAATGGTAGTGTAGAATTGGAGGTTTTTTGTTGGATCTTCAGGAATCCAATGAAAACCAGGGGAAAATAGGAGGTAGCCAGTTTAAAAGGATCAGCCTGCTTGGTCCTATTTGGCTCAATATGGAATAGGTTGTGGGAATAGTTTTTTGCAATGTATGAGGCCTTATTCTTATATGGCCTTGGCGTATGGATCAAAGTCAGTAACCAAGGTCTTGGCAAAAGAATTTGTTTGAGCAATTTTGCCTAAGGTTGTAAACCTGTTGGCAATATCAATAGGGGTAGCAGGCTCATTCTTAATCAATCGTTGGTTAGAAATGGGGGGTAGAGCAGGTGCAGAAGGCATGGAGGCAAGGGTAGACTGTTTAGGTCTTGGTCTTTTTTTCTTTTCCATGGTTTGGGGTCTGCAAAAATTCACAGGTAAGAAAATCAGGTATTGAATTTTTGGAGCCGGAAATATACTCTATATCAAAATAAAAAACACTTAAAATAGCTTGCCAACGTGCAAAAATTTGTTTTGATGCAATGTTTTGAACGTCATTTTCCAAAAAAAAATTGGCTGACTGGCAGTCAATTATTAATAATAATTTTTTATTAAGTAAATCAGATTGAAATTTTGATATGCATAGTACTATAGAAAGAATTTT
This sequence comes from Pterocarya stenoptera, assembly GCA_003123785.1. Taxonomy (NCBI): domain Eukaryota; kingdom Viridiplantae; phylum Streptophyta; class Magnoliopsida; order Fagales; family Juglandaceae; genus Pterocarya; species Pterocarya stenoptera. The sequence goes on along the minus strand of QEOT01123905.1, from coordinate 96,697 downwards.
TTTTAATAGTACTGTAATTATATTGTGCAGAAGTCCAGGTTCTGAAATGGAAACGAACAATTTGTTCAGATGAACCTGGTGAAACACATTGTTTCAGAATGCCGCCGTAACCAATATCAGAGGCATCAGTTTCAACAATTTTAAATAGATCAGAATCAGAAATACCAAGACATGGAAGAGTTTTAACATGTGCCTTGATTTTTTGTATTAAAGCAGTATGATTATTCGACCAAGGTGGAGGATTTTGTTGTAACCGTTTATATAAAGGACGGCATTGTTTCCTCAAGTTTTGGTAGAATTCAGCAACGTAGTTAAGAGATCCGAGGAATCTCTGTAATTGTTTTTTATCAAGTATTTGATCTAGAAATTTCTCAGCAAAATCAATGGCCCCGATTGATGGGTCTGATTTTACCTTCAAAAATATCATAACCAAGGAAACGAATCTTGGTTTGGAACAGTTTGATCTTGGGAGCAGAAACAACAAGACCATTATGTTTGATGATATTGAGAAATATTTTAAGATATTTCCAATGCTCATCAATGGATTTTGAAAAGATTAAGATATCATCAATGTAAACAATAGAAAAAGTTGAGAATGAATTAAAGATATCGTTCATGATGTTCTGAAATTCACTCGGAGCATTTTTTAACCCAAAGGGCATAACATTCCCTTCGAAATGGCCGAATGGGGTAGCAAAAGCAGTTTTATAACGGTCTGACTCACTAATCTGGATTTGCCAGAATCCTGACTTAAGGTCAAACTTTGAATAAATAACAGAATCACAAAGTCTTTGGATAAGGTCATTTTTGTTAGGAACAGGGTACCTAATCCATTCTAAGACCTTGTTCAAAGGTTTGTAATTGATGACTAAACGGGGGGTTCCTCGCTCAATCTCAGCATTTTTCTGAACATAGAAGGCAGCACATGACCAGGGGGACTTGCTATGTCTACTGATATTCTTATTGAGGAGATCATGAATTTCTTTTTTGCAAATCTCTAAGGTCTCGCTATTCATTTGAATAGCGTTGGCCTTAGTGGGAATATTTTTCTCATTAAAACCTTTAACATAAGGAAGAGAAACAATATATTTCTTCCTATGCCAAAAAACATTGGGAAGATCAGAACAAACTTCAAAAACCAATTTTTTATTAAAATTATCGATTTTTTATTGTAAAAACTTACTGGATAATTGATCAGAAATATTTTTATACTTGATTTCTTGCTGTAAGAAACACAAGTGTTTTGTTTTTGCAAAAAGCAAGGATTTCAATCCTTTATCAGCTTTGATCTCATTACGAGATGTAAAATGAAATTTAACTTTCTGACCTAGAAGGTTTGTAGTGATACCATCTTCCTCTGTTACGAAATGATATAAAGATGAAATAAACGGGATTCCTAATATGACCTTATCGGACATATTTCGGACTAAAACAGCAGGAATTTTAAAACAAACATTATCTTGGCAAACATGAGCATTGTTGAGTTCATAGTTGATCTTCATCTGAGATCCATTTGCAGAAGATAATTTTTCAGTAGATTTTTCAAAATATTTAGAAGGTATTAAGCCTTCTTGAATACAATTCAAATCGGAACCAGGGTCAATCATAGCAATAACAGATAAATGAAAATCATGTGAAACAACTATCGTAACATGGGAAAACCATTTTGGAGGAATTGTATGATGGACTAAACAGATCTGGTTTCCAGCTGAGGATTCAGCTTTTTCACCATTATCCGAAACATTTGCTTGCTCATTATCAGATGAAATTTCTTGATCAAATTGTTTATCAATTTGAAAACGTAGAAATTCTTGTTTTAGTTCGGTATTTTCAAGTTGAAGATTACTGATGTCAGATTTGAGTTCATTAATCTCTTTCTTGATATTATTGATTTCATTTTGTAAATCATTTGTAGAAACAACCCTGGGTTTTTATTTTTGAAACCTTGCCAAGGTATCTTGGAAACTAATCTTGGGTTTTGAGGTAGAAGCTTCTGGTTCTTTATGAAGTAGATTCTTCTTGAACTTAAGAAGGTATTCTTCTTTAAGTTCAGGATTAATGATTTGGGAAATCAAGTTTAATAAAAGATTCTCATTTTCCTCATCCTTGGATATGGCATTAACTGATTTATCCAATGAGTTACAACAAGATTTTTTACAATTGCAACAAAGCTTAATATTAGCAGAATCTTATGATTTAGCTGCTGAGTGATATTCTGAATCACTAGAACTTATATCAGGGACATCAGAAGATGAAGTAGAATGTGTTTCTAGGAGTCGAAACAGTTCTTCTTGATCAACAACATCAATATTCAGCTGGTTAAGCTTTTTCTTGAATTTGTTGGGTTTCTGGGGACACTTATCAGCAAAATGTCCAGATTTCCCACAATTATAGCAATTGCCTTTTGCAAACTGGGTTTCTTTGTTGAAGAAAACTTTGTTTTGGTAAAAGGTTTTTTGTGAGGTTTTATAAAACTCATCACGGATTTTTCTCCTGAATTCCCTGTGAGGTTTTGAATTTTTTATAAAATTATGTTTGCGTCGAGATGGAGGAATAAGAGGAAAGCCATATTGTTGACAAAAGTTTCCCATTTCATATTTGGCTTTCAAGTTATTCTTCAGCTATTCTCGCAGCATTCTTTGATCATTACACATACGGATACCAAGTTTCTTAATTACACTGCATATGTCACCATAGGTGCAGCTGTCATAATTAAGGAACCCAGAGATATCTGTAAGTTCATCTTTTACTTTATGAGCAAACAGACGCTGTAATCCATCAATAAATTTCTCTTTCCAGTAAGACTTCTGATTGTCGTCTCGAAACATTACTCGAGAAATAAAAACATCTTGATACCAACTATAGTCAGACATAGTATGACATCTTAAATTATTCAAATAATCAGAGATTCAATTGGTAATATTAGAAGGAGTACCAATGAAATGTTTAATTATTGTATAGATCAAATTATTAACACCATCAGGATGAGCCATGCCAATGGCTTCATCAAAAATAGGCAACCCTTCTTCATTACACTGGACAGCGTTCTGAATGATTTTGATCTCTTGTTACTGGTAACTCAGAAACAGATCCAACAAAAGAAGATCTAGATCCAGCAAAAGAATTTCGTCTCAAAACTGGGGTACTAGCCTGATCAAAACGAATCTTAACAGTTCCGTCTAAATATTGTTGGATATAATCAATATTAGAAGAGATCAATGCGTTTGGTATCAGAGCCAGTTGGCTCCTTCTTTCACTTTTGTTTCTTTACAATCTGATCTCTGAGTTCCTACTTTATCTGGTGTTTTTGATTCAAGAGACCTTGAACCTAGTAAGACCCATTTGCTGAAAGAGCGTTAGGGCAGTATGGTTNACCCAAAAAAAAAAAAAAAAAAGGAAGGAAAATATGTTTAGGTCTAATTCAACAATTAGTTCAAGGTCGTCTATGCCTCCTGATATCATTAATGAGGAAGATTATGTTCTTGATGAATCTGTTTCTAATTCTTGGGATATTCCTAAGATTAGCTTTAATTCTATTTATCAAACTTCTTGACTTCAAAGGAGTTTTAATACTGATTTTCATGTTAAAACTGTTGAACAATCCTATTCTATTTCAAAACTTGATGAAAAATGCTATCTTTTTACCAAGAAGCTTATTCAAGACCCTTGGCAAAAGGATACAAGTTTTTACACATAGGCTCTGTTCAGGTTGCTGTCAAACCTTTAACTAGGCTTGGCATACCAGCCTCTATTTTACTATGTTTAAGAGATACTCGTTTTCGAAACTTTGAAACTAGTGCTCTTGGGATTATTCACTCTTCCAATTTAATGGCCCTGTTCACTTTGACTGTTTTCCTGATATTTTGATTGCTCTGATGACTCCCATATCATCAAAGTTTTAACCTTAAATATCCAAACTCTTGGTTATGACATGCTAGATGGCTCTAAACTCCTCGCTCTTGTTTACCGGATTTATTATCGTCTTTTAAAAACGAGTTTAACTCCAAAAATCATGTTAAAATCTACCCCTGGTAAAACTCTGCTCATCCAGAGTTCAACCCAGAATGCGAATGTTCAAATTCCAAAAACCATTCACTGGAGTGATATAATCCTCTCAAAAGAATGAATCTTGGAAAATGAATGTCCGCCTCCTTCAAGAAATGTTTCTTTAAATTCTAATATTGATTATATCCAACAATATTTAGACGGAACTGTTAAGATTCGTTTTGATCAGGCTAGTACCCCAGCTTTAAGACAAAATTCTTTTGCTAGATCTAGATCTTCTTTTGTTGGATCTGTTTCTGAGTTACCAGTAACAAGAGATCAAAATCTCCAATAATTTCTGGAAGACTCGGCTCAAACAGCCCAGCCAAACCTTGATTTACCTATTAAACCAAATTTAAAATTGAAAGGAATTAGCACTTCCTCTCAGATTACTTCTGCTTTTTATTCTGCTAAGGATAAATCCGTAAAGGAAGAAGCTAAAGAAGACGAAGATACATCATCTTTGTCTCCAACAGCTTCGAATATGGCTGCATCTATTCCTCCTGTCCATCATAGTTTGAATGTTTTAAACAGAAATTTTAACTATGATTTGATCAAGCTTTTTAATGAATATAATTTAAAAGAAAACCGTGATAAGAAAAAAACTTATCATGCGACTTTCTCTGATTCTGAAAAACTTAGAGTTAAAAGAAAATGGAAAGAAATGATGAACAATCTCCAACAAGAGATTCTTTTCTTTGATTTTCTTGACAACTACTATGTTCCAAAAAATAGTTTAAATGTTGTTTAAACTGATTTTCTTAAAGAGGATAAAACGGTTGTACATGCTAATCATCCGCCTCTTGATACTGTTTTGATCCCCTTAAAAGGATCCGAAATTCCTGCTACTCCTTTCAAAATTCCATCAGCTGTGTCCAGAAAACCAGATGAAGACATGATTTTGAAAGAAACAAACAAAATTATTCAGCAAAACAATTTTGCAAATCTTGCTATTCATAAGATTGGTCAACAGTTAGATAGAATTGAGGATAAAGCAGAGAAATCTGTTTCTCAGTCTTCAAACACTGTCTTTGTTAAAACTGAAAATCCTTTGATTTTTCCAAAAGATCAATTAAAAAACCCAGTTATTGAAAAACCTTTGATTGCTTTACCTCAATCCCGGTCAAAAATTACCTTCGAAACAAAGACCGATAGATTAGAGAAAATCAACTAAATGCTTATTGATCTTAAGAAACAACAACCCTCTACCAGTGCAATTAAACGCAATGGTGAAGAGTTTGTCTTTCTAGAAACCACTGAACCATCATCTGAAGATGATTCAGTAGCCAAAGATATTGATTTATTTGAAAAGAATTTTATTGATTTCCAATTAAATCCTGATTTCGAAATATCTCGAATCCACTCTAAAGGACCCAAACCAATGAGGGAGTACCTTTCAGAGAGAAGAGAGAATGGGTTACAAGTGATCTGAATGGGTGCTCTCTCATTTCATTCTCTTTCTCCATCTATTCCTGTGATCTTGTTACCCCTTGTTAGCTTGTGATTCAAAATTGTAATTTGTTATAATATTTTGAATACAAGTTTGTCTACATTCAACTATATTTTTGCATATCCATATCATGCATCGGTAGGCTATGCCGCCTCATATTTGTTCATACTCATACATGCATAAGGCTGGCTCTGCCGCCTGTGCTTAATAACTGAGCATCATCCATCTCCAGTTATCTAGTCATCCATCCAGTGATCTGGTCATCTATCTCCAGTTATCTGGTCATCAAACTCCAGTTATCTGGTCCCTTCTTTCTTTTCTTCTCCAGTTATCTCTTTCCCTTCCTTCTCTTCTTCTTCAGTGCATCATCCATCTCCAGTTATCTGGTCATCCATCTCCAGTTATCTGGTCATCTATCTCCAGTTATCTGGTCCTTTCTTTCTTTTCTTCTCAAGTTATCTCTTTCCCTTCCTTCTCTTCTTCTTCAGTTCTTTTATTGCGTTTGCCTTCTTTCTTTTCTTCTCCAGTTATCTCTTTCCCTTTTCATATTTGACTTTCGAGCTATTCTTCAGCTGTTCTCGCAGCATTCTTTGATCATTACACATACGGATATCAAGTTTCTTAATTACACTACATATGTCACCATAGGTGTAGCTGTCATAATTAAGGAACCCAGAGATATCTGTAAGTTCATCTTTTACTTTACGAGCAAACAGACGCGGTAATCCATCAATAAATTTCTCTTTCCAGTAAGGCTTCTGACTGTCGTCTCGAAGCATTACTCGAGAAATAAAAACATCTTGATACCAACTATAGTCAGACATAGTATGGGAATAGTTCGGACTAATCCCTGAAAATCTCCCTGAAGAACTTGTCACTGTATACAAGTCCTTCACTGATGTTGCTACTCCAAGATTGGACCATCACAAACAAAAATTTTCCTATGATATCCACTTCTGTTTCAGGTATAAACTACCTTGGATTCTGAAATGGACCTATGCAAGACATGGTGACATATTAGTCCGACAATGTTATACAAAATGGTGGGATAAGTTCCAACTATCCCCAACTATTTCAAAAAATGTTCTAAAGGATTTTTCCCAGCTTGCTCCTGACCTACAAGACAGGATTGAGTTCCCTGAAAACCCTTATGCTGCTATTGAGGCTCCCTATAGCCAACAACCTGCTGCTTCTTCTTCGTCCAAGAAAAAAGACAAAGGAAAAGCTATTGTTTCAACCAATTCTAATAAATCCTCTAAGACCAAGAAAAAAGAAATCATTCCTGGCCTTAATAAGAAGGATTTATTAAAATTGATTGCAAAGTCTCTCACACAAGAAGACTCTGCCCGCTCCAATGCTTCTTCAGAGGCCTCGGTCGGAGACTGTTTTGGACATGAAAAAGAGTACGACACTCATAGATTGTCCGATGATGAAGACCACCTTTGACTTCTCCACTGAAAGAGAAGACCAGAGAACAGTTCAAGACTCCCAATGAAAGGAGTTTTGATCAAGATTGCCAGATGTCAACATCTCCACTGAAAGAGATACGACATCGTATCAAGAAGTCGAATACAAAAAGAAGAACTGTTCACTTTTACTGTTCATGACCAGCTTGTTGGATATAAATATATATATATATTTAGAGGAAAAACAAAACAAAAACGTTAAATTATAGGCTGTCAGGTCAGTTTTTATTGCTGTAGTGGTATTATTATGAAAAATACTATTATATTTATTGCATTTGAAACTTCTATTTGATGCTTGGTAAAAAAAAAAAAAGAAAAAAATTTATTTAGTGATTAAAAAAGTATTTTAAATGTATTGATGTATTTTTTTATTTTTTAAAAATCTCTAAATGTATTAAAAAAATATAAAACAAACAACTGGATGATACACCAGCGATAATAGTGAAGCGGCAGAGTATCCCACTCATTATTTATTTATTTTCCATCTGACAACTGAAGGCTGAAGAAGCAAAGACAACTGAGAAGTTGTTTTATTAGAAAAATAATTATATTTGTACTGTCCTTCTCAATCTCAACTGGCTATAAGATATCAGCAACAGAACCAACACAAAAAATTATTATTTTTTTATATTTTTTCAATATGAAATTTACTTTTTTTTATAGAGACTTTAAAGATTTGTCAATTTAAAATTTGTATAAATCATTTATTATATTGGTAAAATGTCAATTGGGTTCGTTGAATACTAAAAAATGGCAATGAACCATAAAGTTCTGACCCATGTTCCTTAGTTGAGCCAAGAAGGAGACTGCTGAAGCCAATTCGGCAATCCAACAGGGTCAAAAGACACTCTGCAAATGGATAGCTAGAATACTTCCTTGCTTTTATCTCCATGGAAAGTAAACCACACTCTGCAAAGATGATGATCCACATAAACAGTAAGAAATGCTGCAATATTAGTAATGGGATTTGAAGGATCAAGATGGAGCACTGTATATCATGTGCAACTTGTGCCATGAAATAACACTTCAATGTGATTCTGATTCCCTAAATCATTGCTAGCTAATTCGATGTACATATAGTGAAACTTCGATTCAAAAGATGTTCTGTGGGAAATTCTTCCTCGCGTCACTGCGTGAACATGCAGTTGGACACGTGTCCAATGAAACAAACTAAATGAGGTCTAGGGACTTTTTGAAAAGGGGAGGGAAATTTCCATGCCATTTAGAAATATATTACCATAAGAGGAATAATATCTTCAGCTATTATTTATTTTCATACATTAAAAAATAAAATCTTGTTTAGCTTTTGGCGGTGACAATATCCCTTTTGCTAGACCTGCAAGCTAAATTTTGTATAGCTTTTAAAATAACAATAAAATTTTTTTTTATTTAGCTGGCCTCCGATGGGAACGAATAGGAATAGGATAAAAATAAAATTGTCAGAAATTCGCATGGAGTTTGATAAAATTGAGAGGCTGCATAGCTTAACTCTTATTTTTAATTAGTGAGTAGAGCATGTCATTCACATTATTTATAAAAAATTTAATTTATAAAATTTAAACTTTAAAATTAAATTATACAAAGACGTACTTGTAGTACAGTAGCCGTACTGTTTTTCCCTTCTTACGAGAACAAAGATGTCGTAGTTATGTCACTCTTTATTGCTTAGAGTATTGGTAGTGGCTTCTTCATCTTTATCTTTATCTTTAAGTTTAAAGAATATATCTCTAAATTTATCTACATTGGCTTATGCATCTCTAAATTTTTACATAGCTATAAATAGTATTTCTTCAAATTTGAAGAAGTACTTTTCATTCTTCAAACATTATTTTACTGTTTTTTTTCTCTCTCATACACATTAAAATTAACTTTGTAAAAGTTATATTAAAATGATTTTGATATATATAATTTGTATGAAGTTGATAATATAAAGTAGATGCTAATTGTAAAATATATATAAAAAAAATTTTAGAAAATAAATAAAAAAATAAAAATTTATTATTATTATTTGATTCAAATATGCATAAATCAATGTGAAAATTATTCTTCAAATACAAAATCATTTTTCAAGAGAGATAATTTTATATATGAAGATGTATAAATCATTACTAATACTCTTGGGAGGCAGCCGGCTGAATGCTAATTTGTCTGTATTCTTTATCTCTCTCACTTTCTAGCATTTAAGGGGCTCCTTGCATCGGGGGCCCATTTCTTGAAATCTAAACCAAAAAAGTTTGATCTAACAAGCCCTGTGCGGCTTGATTGTATTAGATGACAAATGCCATGACGGATCATGATCTTTGGGCCAAACTTCCCAACAAAGGACTCAAAAGGTTTCTTTCTAGTATCCATATATTTTTATCGAGCACATGACACGTACACCTCACTCACAATCCATATCTAAATGGGCTCACGAGCGATTTTTTTTCAACAAATCCATGCCGCCTAAATCATATTTGGTCTCAGGATCCACGGGCGCACAACTTATATTTAGGTTATCTTTAGGTAGTGAGGTATTTTCAAATATTATATAAATATTAGTAAAAAAATAATGATATAATTAGGCCTGTGCAAAAACACAATAAGTCCGACCAACCCGATAAAACTGATCCGATCAGCCTGCAAAAAATCGGATTAAAATTAGATGCGGGTTGGATGATGGCCAACCTGCTTTTAAGCGGACGATACCGATCAAACCGCAACCCCCCCTCCTCTTCTTTCTATCCAGCACAAACCCTAGCCCCTCTCTCTCTCTCTATCTAGCAAAAAACGTTACGGACGAAACCCCTCTCTCTTTGAAAGGTTGTCGTGTGACTAATAAGAGACGAAAGTCTCGAAGCAATTCAGCCCATCCAAGTCCTGTGCGAATCGCGTTGACCTCCTCTGCTGCGACTGCTTCTCCTCTTAACATATGTCGCCGGTGGTGGCTGTGACTGTAAGTCTCCCTGTTTCTTCTTGTTCACGTCGATGTTAGTGACGGTGGTATCGCTGTGGCCCTTGGCGATGGAAGGGAAGGAAGCCCTCACCTTTGTCTGATCTCTTTACAAAATATTTTTTGTTTACAGAAAGCTCCGAAATGGTTTTTCCTCTCTCTCTCTCTCTCTCTCTCTCTCTGTTTGTTTCCCAAGAAATTTCCTTTCGGTTTCTCTTTTGTTTTTCTCTTGTCTGTGAAGTAATAAGAAGACACTGAATGCTGCAAACTGCACTTTTCAATTTTTGTTCTTTGGGATGTTGATCTGAGATTGGTAATTTGTTATTGTGATAAGATCATATAGATGAAACAAATATTTTGTAAATCGATGAGGAAGCAAAGAACTCAGGAATTTTTTTTTTTTTTTTTTTTGCCCTCCGTTGTGAATGTCGGATCATACAGGTTCGACCCGATCTTTGTTTGTTCGTGTCGTGTCGGGTCGGGTCGGTTTGGCGCCTTCTACATGCTTGCTCGGGTCGGGTCGGGTCGGGTCGGGCACAAATCCGGTTATTTTAGGTAGGGTTGCAGCCCTAGATATAATATTGAATAATAATAAAAAGTATGTAAAAAATAATAATAAAATAATAGATAATATAGAAGTATTCTCAGTACTCATTTTAAAAAAGAAAACATTCGAAAGGGAAAAATGAAAAAAATATTCACATATGTTAAATCATTCATTCATACTATTGGATAACAAGATACAGGCTATACAAGAAGATTTTAAGAAAATGTTTTAAAATAACTGTTATATATATATTTATATGTATATATATAGAGCATTGCTATGCATCATCCTACACACTACACACCAATGTGTTTTTTATTTTTTTTAATTTTTTTTAAAATTTTTTATTTATTTTACTCTTCTTGAAACATTTATATTTTTTTTATTCATCATTCATATAATACACATTTAATAAGAGAAAAAAATAAAAAAAATAAAAAAAATTATGATGTGTGGTGTATAGGATGATGCAAAGATTAATTCATATATATATATATATATGGTAGGTCAATCAGGTGACATGGCCCAGACCTGAGTAACCCAAATAACTACCAAAGTTATAATTATAGATTACATTAGTACGGCTGGAGTTGCAACGGCAATAGTGGAAGAAGTTAAGGTTATTCGCATTATTGGTTGAAGCGTTGACTGAAATTATTATTACTATTGAATTATGGCTGCTCAATTATTTTTCCACTTTATTATTGTCTCACGATGTTCCACTTTAGGGTTTGAAATCCTTGTAGGCCCTGATGATCTTAACACCTACCCACTAATACTTATGAGGCTTGCGAGGTACATTGTTTTTATTAAAAAAATAAATAAAAGTGAGAACAAGAAGGTCTTCTATCTTACGAAAATTATTTACGTCTTCAATTTCTACTGTTTTATTAAACGGATACTTTACATTTAATATTGAAATCGCTTTTAAGAAGACTTTTTCTATTATTTTACTATCTGAGACTCATGCCGAGTAGATAATATAAAATAATAATAAAAAAAAGCATACCATTATTATTTTTTAATTTATAATCATAAAGTTGTCTCTATGTAATAAAAAGAGCGTTAAATAAATTTGTGTATAGACTCGATCGGAATATATTTATGCTTTTTTATTAATTTCAATATATAATATATCAATCATTATTGTAATTGAGGTTTTAAAGGTATGACCTGCCCTTGATCTTTATTTTCCCTTTAAAAAAAAACCTCTTCATGTCTGGCCGGCAGTCTGCCTTACATTATTTTCATTCCAGACACTCGTGTTACACAACAACACGAGTCAAATTAACTAACTTTGGTAATTCCCCCTCCGAGATGTACCATTTCACACACATTGACGACCAAAAACCAAAAACTTTATTATTATTATTATTTGTGGAGCTCCATGACCAAATAGGCACAAACACAGCATGCAACTCGGAAGTCTGAAAATCCAGCTGCAGTTGCCAAGGCCCTGAACTCAGGCTCTGTCCTCTCCTTTCCAGCTCCGAGCAGATTGAACATTATATTGTCACTTTGTGTTGCAAACTTGCAGAAGTTGGTTGCCTGTGGGGCTACAGGCAACACTGGATCGATGATAATTACCTTTCCGGTTTCCGGCAGGGCTTTGTAGCAATTTTTCAGTATTTTCAAGCATTGATCATCGTTCCAATTGTGAAGAACAAGCTGTCATCATTAATGCATGTACACACACGTTACAAAATTCAAATGAAAAGCACTTGTTTATTTTTGTACAATTCCTCTCAAATTCATCCAAAGGTGCATGGAGGTTTAGATTTAAAAGCTTACCTTCAACAATATGGCATCTCCCTTTGGGACTTCTTTGAACAAATCTCCTCCGACATGTTCTATGCCTGTATGGAACCACCACTCAATTATTAGACAAAATATAAATGAGAGAATTGCTAGATGATCTATAAAGTGATCCCACAAGAGTAATTGATGTAACTTAATACGATGCATCAGATATACTTTATGGTAAAAAATAAACTTTACAATGTGATGTATTGCATTAAAGAATGTTAATTTGTGAATTTATTTTTATGCAATTCTTAATCAAAATTTTATTCATTAGACAGAAGTTTGTGTCTTAGAATGATACGTACATACCATTAAGAGATGGGGCGTTGCGTACTATTTCCGGCATATCAAAGTTAATGCCTTTAATGGAAGGGTACATGGAGATGATAAGTTTAGGGTCCCTCCTATTCCACCACCAACATCTACAAACGTTGACAAGCCCTCGAAACCCATGTATTTCTTGAGAATTTGTTTGACCACAAGGATGGAGTATTGACTCATGGCGAAATTGAAAGCCTCTCCAAATATAGGATCTTTGTCGTTGTACTTATAGATCAACATTCCATGAGCTTTCTCAAATGTGAACCCTCCTTCGAGCACTGCATCCTTCAAGTGAAACCTAATCAAAGTTTATGGTATTACTCAGTGTCGGTCCAGTTCTCAATGTTTCTTTCTTGCATACTATGAATATCACAAGTGCAGGTAGGCGAATAAAGATCAATTCAAAAAGAAAGATGATAACTACTGTACGTACCGCATCTCCATAATAGTCTGGTGACGAGTGAGGAGAGAAAAGGGAGCCATGGATCCTCTCTCCTCGTTTCTCACAAAGCAACTCCCAGCAGAAGTGAGACCGTAATGTCTCTGAACTCCTCCTCCATCTTCGAGGGTCTTCACAGAGCAACTAAGAATATTGTAGCTAGCAAGCAAATACAGCATGCGGTCCAACAAAGCAGCCGACGCATGGTCTGGATTATTATTGCGAGTTGGAAGCTGAGCAGCGATGGCGTGGGGCGAGATTTGGGCGCCTGGCCCTGCTTTGTTAATGATCTCAAGCACGTCGAGCTCTATGCATGCATTAAACACCATCTGGAAGATGTAAGAGCTGGCCAATGCGCCTGCATATTCGACTCCTCCATCTTCTTCTTCAGTGGAAGGCTTGTTATCATAGCTAATTTGGTTTGCAGGGGAAGCCATTCTTTTGTTTTGAGGAAGTTGTTGTGGCACTGAGACTTATTTATAAGGGTAGGGAACGCCCTACTGATGGTTTGGGGTGGCTCATGCATGGCTGTCTCTCATGGTACCGAAGATGAAAGGTCTAAGATGACGTTGGACTAATCAAGTTTTGAAAAGCAGCCTTGCTCTGTTTCAATCCCCGGCCGCTTTGTTAGAAGATAGAGCAATGGAATTCAGGTGTTCTGCAGACAAGCGCCACTGCAGAAGCGGCATGTAATCGGGGACGTACCATCTTGAAAAAGATAAAATTTATAATTAAAAAATTAATTTTTTTATATAAATTTTATATTTATTTATTTTTAAATAATGACACCACGTTGCACACGTTAAAATTATAAATATCATATTAAACCCACGTTAGAATCCTATTGGTCTTTGAAACAAATCGCGTTTTGGGTTTTCAATGGGAAAAGGAGAAATTTTAGCACCTTGAGTGAGTTAAAATCTTGCTTGCATCCAAATGGACGGCATTGGTTTAAGGTCAAGGAGGGTTGAGTTCGTTTTCAAAAACCAATAAAAGCTTAAAATCTTGTCTGAATTTGTCACAAATTCAAATATAAAATTTTAATTTATAATTCAAACAATAGAGTTGAATTTTGAACAGAATTCAAATCCAGACATCCATATGGTTTACATTGCCCTTTTCGTATTTTTTTTTTTTTAAAAGAAGCTTTGGAGGTCAAGAAGATAAAGAGATTTCATAAAAATAAATCTGTAAATTTGATATGTTTTCATATAATACGTTAGATCTATTTTATAATAAAATTAATTTTACAATTTAATGTACAACAACAAACAACGCCAATTTATAGGTTTCAATAATTATTTTTTATTATTTAGATGATATAATTATAGAGAAAGATAAATACAACATATAACTACTATAATATTTAACGTTGTCATGTATGATTTTTTACACCGGGCCACCCACGGGCCAAATGAAAAGGGATACACAATAGCCAACGGCATGTAATCTGATGACACAAGATCGACATCTTTAAAATGGAGATCCTGGTTTCAAGCATGTGCAAGTTTTTTTTTTTTAATATGGATCTCAAAAGTTGTTTTTATACAATATTAGGTTTCTTAATATAGAATTCAAAGTGAAAATATAAGAAATATTATTTAAGATTGATAATCTATTTGAAAAATAGTTTTTAGTTATGTTTTTATAATTTTTCAATATCCTTTTAATTTATATAAGATAATTGATATTTGCAATCCTAAGACTATGTGCAATTCTCACCCATTCTGTTTTAAAAAAATAAATAAATTTATGATCCACATGAAAAAATTATTTTTTAATGATAGGCTCCACTTTTTTATTTTATTTTAGGGAGTGTATAGAGTTTACACACCCTGTATTTAGCATTAATTTTTATATAAATGTGTCATATAATAAAAAAGTTGACTCCCCTCAACACAATTGCTGGTTTTGCCACTGCCAACATATTAAAAAAAAAGGATACACAAAGGCATATGTAAGGATGATATTGTTTACCCATTTTCTTATTTACGGGGAGTTCATCAAGATTTTATAAAATAAAGATGTTTTATAAATATTTAATATTGTGTCTATCTTTTTATATTATTATTATTATTATTATTTGGAATGAAACACATGAAATTGGAGGGTTCTTTTACAAGAATACAACATTACTCTTGTATCCATATTATTCCCTTTGTATAATGATGTATTCTTGTAAAGAATAATGTTAAATACAAATATCAAATAGACAAATTTATACAAACCGAATTCTACTAATAAAAAATAGTTTTTTTTCAGAGTGACATCCTTTTTATAAAAATTTATACAGAATTTATCTTTTTAAAATTTGTACAGATAATTTCCATGTATACAATTTAAAGAACTATACTTGGTAGTACTTATAAATCTTGAGACTTGAAGAATCTTTTTGTGCCGGCTTGTTTCCATGTGATGGGAGATCTTGCATTTTGAGCGGCCCATGGCATTTATAACTCTGGAATTGCATTTGTGGTGCAATTAATTGAATCAGAATATATTTATATATATATATATATTTTGGAGGAAAAACAGAACAAAAACGTTAAATTATAGGCTGCAGTGTCAGGTCAGTTTTTATTGCTGTATTGGTATTATTTATTTATTTTCCATCTGACGACTGAAGGCTGCAGAAGCAAAGACAACTGAGAAGTTGTTTTTTAAGAAAAATAATTATATTTGTACTGTCCTTCTCAATCTCAACTGGCTATAAGATATTAGCAACAGAACCAACACAGAAAATATATCATAATTAATATTGGCAGAGAACTATGGATACAAATTTTAAGTAGATAAATTTTGTGTAAATTTTTTTAGAAAAAGATTAAGATCTGTTTGGATTAAGAGATGAGATAAGATAAATTAAAATGATTTGTGAATAGTAATAAAATTCTCAATCCAATCAGGCTCTACTTTTTTTTACACTTTTTTAAAGGGAGATCTACTTTTATTCGAGACTTCAATAAAATTTATCTATTCAAAACTTATACAAATGTAAAATGATTTGTTGAATGCTAACATTTTTCAGCAGCTTTTTTTGTTGCCTTTTTTATTAATAAGTTTAGAAAGAAATTGATGATTTCTGTAATTTTTGTTTCCCTCTTTTCATTAGAAAAAATGTCTAGTTCGACTAGAGGGAAACACATGGATGCTACACTTCATAACATTTAATAATAATGTATTCTTTCATTTTACTACTTACAATCATCTATATGATAATATCATTTCATAAAAAAATATTAATATTTTTTTTATTTACATTTTCAATTTTACATAATTGTATTCAAATTATAAATAGAAAAGTCTGAGGAGTAGCTCAATTGGTCCAGCCTTAGGTTTGTTTCTCAATAGTCACCAGTTCGAATCCCCTTAGGGCCACTGAAGGTTTATCTGCTTCAGAATCCTATAAGGTTACTCGAGATGCAAGCAAGCCAATTTAGACACTCACCATTATAATATATATATATATATATATATAAATAGAATCATATGTCACACAATGCCATGGCCAGTGATTCCTCGCTCTCTCTCTCTCTCTATAATCAAACATTCATTAAAATAACTCAGAAATACAAGAGGAGAAAGTGGGATATCCCGTACAAAAACTCTATTACAATGACTGCAATAATGCTTGGAGGGAAAGAGAGTTATAAATTACAAAAAAATGGAAATGAACCATAACTTCCATTTTCCTTAGTTGAGCCACTGCAAATGGATAGCTAGAATACTTCCTTGCTTTTCCAATCCGACCTTCATATTAAGTTCCATTATTTTCTTCTATTTCTTAAAAATTCTTGATAAAAGAAAAATTACAGAAAGATTTGTATATATATCATTATTTAGAAGTTTAATTAATTAATTAATTATATGTGGGCATGACCTATCTTTGTTTCACAATGAATGATCCACATAAACAGTAAGCAATGCTGCAATATTAGTAATGGGATTTGAAGGATCAAGATGGAGCACTGTATATCATGTGCAACTTGTGCCATGAAATAACACTTCAATATGATTCTGATTCCCTAAATCATTGCTAGCTAATTCGATGTACATATAGTGAAACTTCGATTCAAAAGATGTTCTGTGGGAAATTGCTTGAGCATGCAGATTGGACACGTGTCCAGTGAATCAAACTAAACGAGGTCTAGGGACTTTTGAAAAGGGGAGGGAAATTTTCCTCATTTGCCCTGCCATATAGATATATATTACCATAGCTAAAGTTTCGTAAGGTGCTGAGATGTTTTTTATAAAATGTGAGTATTTTTTATAAAATGTAAATGTATTTTTCATAAAATATGAATTGCGAAAGTGATAAACAAACTGAGAGAAATTTTGTTAATGAAATTAATTAATTAAATTTAAATTTTTTATTAAAAAAGAAAAGAAAAGAAAAGGAATGGTGTGTTTATGTTATAATTTCCTTTACAGGTGTGGAGAACCTGAAAAATTGAAAATTGGACAAAAGAATCTGAAACTGAAAGGATGCAAGAGATCGTACGAAGAATCCAGCGTTTCATCATCAAAAGAGACCGTAGTGATTGTTTACCAGATCTCTCCCCGAGAAAAAGCCATAACTAGGCAGGGATTCCCGTGATACTTTAACCTGCTTAATGATCTTTATGCCAAAAATCGAAGGCTTTGCATCATCACTTCCCCACCACTTTCTACTCAATTAAACCCCCACCCATCCCTCTTTTTGTCTCTCTCTCTCTCTCTGTTCTCTCACTATAATAATCATACACAACTCCCCATTTCATTTCAGCTCCACCTTCAACCCCCCTTCTCTCTCTAGAATTCTACTGCTAGACCTCTACTGTATCTTCAAGTTATTCACGAGCGTTGGGCAACCGGTTTCGTAAAAATGCCAGGTTCAGTTTCATTTTTGAAGCAGTTGGGTGGAAGAGAGGCTTGGAAATCAACATCCAGCAGGTGGGGTGGGACAAGCAAGTATAGGGCTGGTGGGAGCTGTGGTAATGGCGGATGTGAGGGAAGTTTGAAGCAAATGGAAGGGTTGAACTTGTTTGGAGGAGGTGATCATCAGAATGCAGGTGGGTACTCGGCAATGAGGAAGAGAGTGATGGTGGTGGTGGATCAGAGCTCACATTCCAAGCATGCATTGATGTGGGCACTCAATTACGTAGCCAACAGGGGTGATTTTCTCACTCTCCTCCACATCATTCCTGCAGCTGCTTCCAGTAAGGGTTCTGAAAGGGCCTCTCATGAGTCCTCTTCTTGTTCTCCTTACCTGGCCAACTCTCTTGGCTCTCTTTGTAAGGCTTGCAGGCCTGAGGTACGTAAGCGTTTGTGTCTGTCCACTTTGAAAGGGTCATGTTCAAGTGAGTATATTGTATGGTATGCTTTCCTCATATCTTTTTGGGTTTTGGAGGAGACATTAGAATAAATAAAGAACTAAGCTCAAATGGGTATTGCATTCTCTTCTCCTTCTTGCCTTTTCTTTCTGTTTTTGATAGATCCCATATGTTGAGAATTAAAAAAAGAAAGTTATAGGGGCATCCTTACTGCATTTGATAGATCTTACTTGGTGTCTTCTTTTACCTTCCAATTCTTTTAAGGGGGGCATATTTTCAGCTTTTTTAAGTTTTGTTTTTGCTTTTGTTTTACCTTTTTTTAACCAAAAAAAGAAAAAAGAAAAAGAAAAGAATCCTTTTTCTCTTCTCTAGATGGAGCAGAGGAATAATGTTGCCAGCATCAATTTCCCTTCATCTTTTTCTTTTTCTTTTTCTTTCCAGAAGGGGAAGATACAGATTTTATTTTTTCAGATGCTTTTTAAGTTTTCATATCAATTGCCTTCTTTCTTTTCCAGAGCGAGAGAGAGAGAGAGAGATTGGTCTAGAATTTCAAAGTCTTCTAGCCAGAATTGTGTTTACTTGCTTGACTGGGTGTAATATTTCAGGTGGAAGTAGAAACACTGGTTATTCAAGGCCCAAAACTGGCAACAGTGATGAGCCAAGTGAAGAAGCTGGAAGTGTCTGTGCTGGTGCTGGGTCAGAAGAAGCCATCTCTAGTGATCAGCTGGTGGGTCAAATCCAACCGTCCGATCTTCTTCTTCTTCCTATTCCCACCCTGTGATGTTTTGATCTCAAGCTTATAGATCTTGACTTCGTGTTCATTTATTTTTTATCATTTATTTGTGCAGCCTATGTGGGACCAGCAGCACAGAAGAGTTTGTGGAGCAGTGCATTAACAATGCGGAGTGCTTGACACTGGGAGTAAGGAAGCAGAGTCGAGGCATGGGTGGCTACCTAATCAGCACCAGATGGCAGAAGAACTTCTGGCTCTTGGCTTAAGTAATTATTATGTCATAAATTAAAATTAATATATACGAGAAGGTAGCATCTAATATTAGCTTCCCAACTTAATGCCCTGTAACTGCTAACTAGATTCTTGATCTTTGTTTGTGATAGATCCTTTGTTTGTGGATGATTTAGATATCAAGATCTATTGAACTCAGAGGCCTCAAGAAAGATTGGCATATAAATGAGTCATTAGGCATTTAGAGAACTAATATTTTATGAAAAATTTATAATGACGACAATAAATATTGTAATTAAAGTATCTGAACAACATCCACGTGCTCTCTCTTTCTCCCCCTCTCCCTCTCTCCCTCTCTCTCTCTCTAAGTTTCGAGATTAGATAAAAATTAAAAATTAAATAAAATATTATTTTTAATATTATTATTATTTTATGATTTAAAAAAGTTGAATTATTTATTATATTTTATATAAAAATTTGATAAAATTATAATGATAAAATAAGATGAAATAGTTTCTCAATCTAAACCTAATTCTTTGTCCATTTTCCACTATGGAATGAGCGGTAAGTGGATAGAGTCAGAGGAGCTTTTTTTGTTTTCCCTTGAAAGGCTAAAAAGCATAAGAATGAATAGCAATTAATATTTAGAGCATTAGCATGCAAATGTAAAAGTGAAATTTGCATAATATGACATGATTTTATATTTTGCTATTCCATTCAAAATTTATTTTCATATTAGATTATCCATATATTAATCAAAATAATAATAAAATATTATAAATTTAATATATTTTTTTCATTTTTTTTTCTAAATTAAGAGTTACATGAAAATATTAATGTTATAGACTTGGAGTATATAACTATTCATGATACAAACATTAATTAGAAAATTAATATAATCGTTCAGTATACAACAATTACGGCTCTTAATGCTATAAGGAAAAAATTAGGTTTAACAATTACTGCTATTAATGCAATACGGAAAAAAAAGGAAGGACAACAAAACACAAGTGTTGCTAGAGAGGAAGAATACGTGGAAAGAAATGAACAAAAAAACAAAAGAGTTTGCAAGGAATAAAATATTTTTTGCTCCTTTTGGTCATGTTAGAGTGAATATCAAATATGACTCAGAGAACTAATTTATTGTAGTTAAAAACTTAAAAGTCATCCCTTTTTCCATTTGCATAATCTAATGTAATACATTTTGAGATTCTATTAACCAAACTCTCAATTAAATTTATATTTGCATAATCCAATGAGAAAAAAGTTGACACATTACATACTATTTTTTAACTAGAAATTAAGGATCGCCTCAAAAAATTAAAATATTAATATTATAAAATAAAAATCTGAAGAATAGAAATTTCATATTCTGATTTTTAAGCCAGCAATGTCCAAATTTTTTTTTATTTTTTTTTTGAAAATTAAAAAAATAAACCCAATACATTTTGTTTTCCCTCCATTTCAGTCAAACCCACTTCAGCACCTGCGGAAGTGTCCTTCATGTTCTCTTCACTGGTGTTCGTCATCATCGTCTTCTCAGTAAGTGGGAGATTGCTAGGATGTAGCCCAAAACTGCTCCCAATGATCTATTAAGCTATGGGATGATAAGATAAAAAATAGTAAATAGTAAGAAAAAAATAATTAATAAATGGTACTAAATTATTTATAAACACCTTTTTCATTTTCCAAACCCAACCTTCACGATGTGACAAAAATAAGGTTCACTTGGAAAAAAGAGGTTCCATTCATGAGATCGCGGTTTCAAATTCTCCAGGAAGGAAATGGTAGCAAAAGATTGAACACAATTTCAACTTGTTAACAGACTTTGGATCTGATAATATGCAAACAGCAGAACACTATAAGACTAAGCTACACACCGCGCATCCCTAACCAGTTAGCTATACCCTGAAATCTCAATAAATATACATATGTGCTTCTTCCTATCCTTACTCCTTCAAACCAGAAAAGAAAGGAAAAAATAGAAAGCATATAGTAATATCCAAAGCCAACACAGTGCTGTAACCAAGCAACTCATACAACAAAAGGGAAAATTGAAGAAGAAAAGCCACTCGCCACTACAAAGCACAGACTTGGCGTCTAGGAGCCATGGCAAAGAAGAGCTCGATATCAGGTGGTTGGAAATATCCATTCTTTAACGATTCCATCTTCTCCTTCTTGTTCTTCGGAGGCAGCGGCATAACCATTGCCACCGGTACCCTACACTCGGATAAGTTTGGAAGTTAAAATTTTTTAAAAATTTTCATCTCATCTCAACTCATCATTACACTTTTTTCAAATCTCCATAAAAAATATAATAAACAATTCAACTTTTTCAAATCTCAATACATCTTTTTCAAATTCTAATTCAACTTTTTCAAAATTTCAAACTAAAAAATAATATTTTAAACTCTAAAACAAAATACAAAATTCTCATCTCACCCCCCAAACCTATCCTAAGCGTTTGGGCATTGAACAACCAACCTCACAACAGACCTCCTAGTCCTGATCCTCCATGATCACCAGCCAAATAACCACTCTCCCTCTACGCCCAAAAAGCAAGAAAAGTGCACCAAGAGAAGGTGTGTGTAGGCAGCCTTTAAAGCAATGGGAAGAATTGAGAGCTTGGCTTTAATGGTGGTTCGAGGATATACAAAACTTTGCCAATATTTCGTAAAGCGCGCCGTAAGATGATGAATGTGTGCAACGGCTGGTTCTGAAAGTTGCTAGTGCATTAAACCAGATTTGTGGCCCTTGTGAAGACAGTTAAGCAAAAGTGTCATGGTTGTGTCGTAAGCACGCTAAGCTTTGATCTAAGTGGAGGTGCACGCACGACGGTGCTTTGAAAATGCTAGGAAAATCTTTCAAATTTTCTGTTCATGTATTTTAATTAATTAATTTAATGGTTAAGAAAGTGATTATTAGTAAAATTGTATATATATTTTTTAATTTTTTTCTTAATAATTAAAAATATTTAAAAATAATCAAAAGAAAAACAAAAAAAATTTATAACTAGTTGGCAAATGCTAGTATCATCCTTCTAGTTTACTTTCGAATTACAAATTGGCACCAAGTCTAAATCGGAGAAAACGCGGGAAGTTTATATAATACTAGGTTTGAAAAAATGGATATCATTAATTGTATACATGTCTGTTTGTTTACATGTCCCAGACATGAATATTTGGAGCCGGCACTGATTTTACTTTCTATTTACGTTCTGCATCTTTATTTTTTTAAGGCTGTAAACATATAGGACTATTCTTTGAGATTGATTAGGTCAAACTCGAATTTGACTTGATTTGTTTATTAAACGAGTTGTTTATTAGTACAAAATTATCATGGATTATTAAATAATACAACTTTAGTAATGCAACTCAATATTTCAATTCTGATCATCTCATGACGTGACATTATTTTCACTTATAAACATTTCACCTAATACCACATTATGGAATGATAAGTAGATTTTTTCATACAACTTATATAAGATTTGATTGGACTTGTAGAAGCTCGTATAAACTTAAATAACTTCATACTCATTATTTTTATAATATAAGTATTTTAAATAACGATAGAGATTAGAGGAAATCAAGTTCCAAATCCTAAAGATGCTACTTAAATCATTATAAATATAATCATTTTTTGAAGCACATTATAAATATAATGATTGACTTATGTATATAGAAATTTTTTAAAGATGTTAGCAAAATTTTGGTTAAAACTTATAAATAAAATTATAAAATAAAATAAAGTAATTTATTTATCTAAATGAAGCAGCACAAGTTTGAACCCACTCGAATATTTAAAAAAATAAACCTATTTGTGAATATAAAATGCAATTCGATGAAGAGTCCAATCTCAACTCATATGCGAATAAAAAATAAAGAGTAATGCTAGGGAGTCTGATTTGGGCTCTCCTTTTTTTGCCCGTTTGCTTTTTCTGTCTTTTTTTTATTTTTTTTCTTACTTAGTGATTAAGAAAATATTATTTAATATTATTGTGATTTTTTTTTTATTTTTTAAAAATATTTAAAAGTGTTAAAAAAAGGTAAAAAAAAGTTATTTTAATACTTTTTTTTTTCACATCACTCTTTTACACATTTACCCCTTCAATCCCTAAGCTTCCAGGTCGTCAACGCTTCATTTTCTCCTCTTTTGGGTAAGAGTAATGCTAGTCATCCAGCTCTAACATCCCGATTATACATCCCGCTTGACGTGGCAAAACACATTCTGACTCACTCGGTTACTCTTCTGACAAATATTCAATTTAAAACAAAAGAAAACAGACGTCCCTCTTCTCCTTCCCGCTCGCGCTACTGCTCTCCCACGCCCACGCCAACGCCCACGCCGTTCGGTCTCTTCACGCCCACGCCGTTCGGCCTCTTCAAACCGACCTCATCTTCCCTCCCTCCATCTCAGACCTCCTCTCCGACCTCCATCAAGAGTATACAATTTTTTTTTTCTTTCCTTCCTTCCCAGACCAGACCCATCCAGTTCGGCCATCCCTTGCGGTGCATTTCGCTGTCCCCAGCCCCACGATTTCGAGACCCACCAGTTCGTGGTCCCCTCTCGGCCATCTTTCCGACGGATCCAAGGTCTGCAATTTTTTTTCTTGCCCAGTCGATTTCCCCTGCACGCACTCCCCGAACGTGAATTTCCCTTTCATTTTTTTGTGGTTTGTGTGGTATTTTTTTTTTTT
>QEOT01123905.1:59674-71721 GCA_003123785.1 Pterocarya stenoptera | reverse complement strand
AGACCTCCTAGTCCTGATCCTCCATGATCACCAGCCAAATAACCACTCTCCCTCTACGCCCAAAAAGCAAGAAAAGTGCACCAAGAGAAGGTGTGTGTAGGCAGCCTTTAAAGCAATGGGAAGAATTGAGAGCTTGGCTTTAATGGTGGTTCGAGGATATACAAAACTTTGCCAATATTTCGTAAAGCGCGCCGTAAGATGATGAATGTGTGCAACGGCTGGTTCTGAAAGTTGCTAGTGCATTAAACCAGATTTGTGGCCCTTGTGAAGACAGTTAAGCAAAAGTGTCATGGTTGTGTCGTAAGCACGCTAAGCTTTGATCTAAGTGGAGGTGCACGCACGACGGTGCTTTGAAAATGCTAGGAAAATCTTTCAAATTTTCTGTTCATGTATTTTAATTAATTAATTTAATGGTTAAGAAAGTGATTATTAGTAAAATTGTATATATATTTTTTAATTTTTTTCTTAATAATTAAAAATATTTAAAAATAATCAAAAGAAAAACAAAAAAAATTTATAACTAGTTGGCAAATGCTAGTATCATCCTTCTAGTTTACTTTCGAATTACAAATTGGCACCAAGTCTAAATCGGAGAAAACGCGGGAAGTTTATATAATACTAGGTTTGAAAAAATGGATATCATTAATTGTATACATGTCTGTTTGTTTACATGTCCCAGACATGAATATTTGGAGCCGGCACTGATTTTACTTTCTATTTACATTCTGCATCTTTATTTTTTTAAGGCTGTAAACATATAGGACTATTCTTTGAGATTGATTAGGTCAAACTCGAATTTGACTTGATTTGTTTATTAAACGAGTTGTTTATTAGTACAAAATTATCATCGATTATTAAATAATACAACTTTAGTAATGCAACTCAATATTTCAATTCTGATCATCTCATGACGTGACATTATTTTCACTTATAAACATTTCACCTAATACCACATTATGGAATGATAAGTAGATTTTTTCATACAACTTATATAAGATTTGATTGGACTTGTAGAAGCTCGTATAAACTTAAATAACTTCATATTCATTATTTTTATAATATAAGTATTTTAAATAACGATAGAGATTAGAGGAAATCAAGTTCCAAATCCTAAAGATGCTACTTAAATCATTATAAATATAATCATTTTTTGAAGCACATTATAAATATAATGATTGACTTATGTATATAGAAATTTTTTAAAGATGTTAGCAAAATTTTGGTTAAAACTTATAAATAAAATTATAAAATAAAATAAAGTAATTTATTTATCTAAATGAAGCAGCACAAGTTTGAACCCACTCGAATATTTAAAAAAATAAACCTATTTGTGAATATAAAATGCAATTCGATGAAGAGTCCAATCTCAACTCATATGCGAATAAAAAATAAAGAGTAATGCTAGGGAGTCTGATTTGGGCTCTCCTTTTTTTGCCCGTTTGCTTTTTCTTTCTTTTTTTTATTTTTTTTCTTACTTAGTGATTAAGAAAATATTATTTAATATTATTGTGATTTTTTTTTTATTTTTTAAAAATATTTAAAAGTGTTAAAAAAAGGTAAAAAAAAGTTATTTTAATACTTTTTTTTTTCACATCACTCTTTTACACATTTACCCCTTCAATCCCTAAGCTTCCAGGTCGTCAACGCTTCATTTTCTCCTCTTTTGGGTAAGAGTAATGCTAGTCATCCAGCTCTAACATCCCGATTATACATCCCGCTTGACGTGGCAAAACACATTCTGACTCACTCGGTTACTCTTCTGACAAATATTCAATTTAAAACAAAAGAAAACAGACGTCCCTCTTCTCCTTCCCGCTCGCGCTACTGCTCTCCCACGCCCACGCCAACGCCCACGCCGTTCGGTCTCTTCACGCCCACGCCGTTCGGCCTCTTCAAACCGACCTCATCTTCCCTCCCTCCATCTCAGACCTCCTCTCCGACCTCCATCAAGAGTATACAATTTTTTTTTTCTTTCCTTCCTTCCCAGACCAGACCCATCCAGTTCGGCCATCCCTTGCGGTGCATTTCGCTGTCCCCAGCCCCACGATTTCGAGACCCACCAGTTCGTGGTCCCCTCTCGGCCATCTCTCCGACGGATCCAAGGTCTGCAATTTTTTTTCTTGCCCAGTCGATTTCCCCTGCACGCACTCCCCGAACGTGAATTTCCCTTTCATTTTTTTGTGGTTTGTGTGGTATTTTTTTTTTTTGATTGGCTGAGTTATGTTGCAGTAGCATGTTATGATTCTAATTTATTGTACTAAGGAAGTGAATGGAAATGAAATGATGGAGAAATTTGTGAAATATGGGAATGCAATTTACATGTTTGTGAAAATGCCTGTGAAAACCGAAAATAGAAATCTCATGCCAAATTCAATGTGTTTGAAGCTTCCTTAATGTAATTCCAAGTAAAAATATTGAAGAACAGTTGGTGCTTGTTCTTTTCCTATTGTGTGTGCTTGTGTGTCAAAGTAACATCATGAAGGAACTATCTGATTGTCAAGCTCTTTGTGGAAAAAAAAAAAAAAAGTTTATGAATGATTCATTCTTTAGAAAATCTCTGTGAAGGTAAAAATTCTCATAAATAAAATTAATCCTAAATATTTTCTTCACAAGTACAAAATTACTAATAAACTTAACGGCTAAAAATTTGCAATACATAAAATTATTAACAGTAGAGAAGCATATGCATACATAGACATGAAGTCGTTGCATTCTATATTTCACTTCAAAATTAAGAATAGAACAAAAAGAAGAAATAGTTAACGGCAAAATTTAAGAAGGTAAATTATGCTAGTAGATATTTAAAAATAAATTTGAACACAAGCACCAAGATTCCCTCATGATGTTATTTTTATAAAGTTTTATTTTAATATCCTTGTTTCACATGTTTTATATTTGTAGACAGTTTGAACGTTGCAATGGATGCCGACATAGAATTTTCAAATAATGAGTGTGATGAGGTAGAAATTGATAAGGAAATTAGAGGTGATGAAATTATTGAAGAACCTACGGTTGGAATGCAATTCTCATCTGTAGAAGAAGTGCATGCTTATTATATGAAGTATGGTAAGAAGAAGGGGTTTGGGGTATCCAAAAGGAATATTAAACAGGAAGACGATGGGATAGTAAGATGGTTTTGCTTGGCATGCGCGCGAGGAGGCACATCGAAGAGTACGGTTGCCAATGTTATGAAACCAAGACAAACAATAAAGATGGGATGTAAGGCTAGGATTAATGCGGTATTAAATATTGAAGGTGGATATACTATATCTAAGGTGATATTGGATCACACCCACGCCTGTAGTCCGGGGAAGGCAAGACATTTCAGATGCTTTAAGAAAGTTGATGCTCGTGTCGCTAAGAGACTTGAAATAAATGACGAGGCAGGAATAAGGTTGTCCAAAAAATTTAAGTCTGTGGTTGTTGAGGCGGGGGGTTATGAGAATGTAACATTCGGGGAGAAGGAGTGTCGAAACTATATTGACAAAGCACGACGACTTCGCCTCGGGGTTGGAGGTGGTGTAGCTCTATGTAATTATTTCGAAGATATGCAAAAAAGAAATCCGGAGTTTTATTATAAGATTGACGTTGACAATGAGATGCGGTTAAAGAATGTGTTTTGGGCAGACGCCCGTTGTAGAGCTGTGTATGAATCATTCGGGGATGTGATTACATTTGATACAACATATCTGACTAATACGTATAAAATGCCTTTTGCACCGTTTGTGGGTGTAAATCACCATGGGCAATCAATTTTACTCGGGTGTGGATTGATATCCAGTGAAGACGCAGATACATTCGAGTGGTTATTTCAGTCATGGTTGCAATGTATGAATAACCAACCGCCAAATGCAATCATCACAGACCAAGACAAGGCCATGAAAATTGCAATCTCGAGGGTGTTTCCAACTTCTAGGCATCGATTCTGCTTGTGGCATATAATGAAAAAGCTTCCTGAAAAATTTGTCTCACATTGTCGATACGGGAAAATCAAGAATACCATACATAGGTGCGTATATGACTCTTTCAGTCAGCATGAGTTTGATGAGGATTGGTGCCGTATGCTCGATACATATGATTTGCATGATAATGCATGGTTAGTATCATTGTATAGTGATCGACATTATTGGGTCTCGGCCTATGTTAGAGACACATTCTGGGCAGGAATGTCAACCACACAGCGAAGTGAAGGAATGAATGCATTTTTTGACGATTACGTTCACTCTAGAACTACTCTGAAGCAATTTGTTGACCAGTATGATTCGGCCCTTAAGAGGAAGGTAGAAAATGAAGCAATTGCTAACTTCAAGTCCTTTAACACGGACATTCCTTGCATCAGTCGCTATCCTCTTGAGAAACAATTTCAAAGTGCATACACTCTTGCTAAATTCAAAGAGGTACAAGAGGAATTGCGAGGATTTCTATATTTGACTACTAAGGAGATGGGGTGTGAGCATGGTAGATATACGTTCGTTGTTGTGGATGAGGTTCAAGTTGGTAATGACTTATTAAAACGTGTAACCTTTAACGTAGAAGTTGATCAAGATCCCCTTGATGTGAAATGCAGTTGTAAGTTATTTGAGTTTCGAGATATTTTGTGTAGACACGCTCTTCGTGTTTTAACTCAAATGGGCCAACATACAATACCTTCAAAATACATCTTGGATCGGTGGAGGAAAGATATTAAGCGAAAATACACCTTCGTGAAAAGTAGTTATGACACTACTAGCATCGACGATTCACGAAGGTACGATAGGATCCAAAATTCCTTCTATGAGCTGTGTTCCAATGCTTCAAAGGCTGAGAGCAGTTGTGTTAAATTGATTAGTCAGATAGAGCAATTGAAGACACAGTACCCTGGTATCTCTGATCATGATACTAGCAACATAGTTGATACAACTCCTTCGACGGAGGCTTCGACCCCTAGAGTTCTTAGTCCTTTAGTAGTTCGGAGTAAGGGAAGACCACTATCTAAGAGAAAAGTGCACCCTGCTGAGAAAAGTATTAAGAAAGTTAGTACAACTAGTACGAAAAGGCGATTGCACAACAGCCAAGCTGAGGTTCATTTTTATTAATTTTGTATACTAAATTTATGATTTCACTTGGTCTTGAATGTTTTGTTGTTTTTTATTTAATTTATTTTTAAATTATACTTTTAACACTAGGATCAACAAAGTCAAATTTGGATACATGCGCCGGAATTTTTTGCAACTCCTTCGACTGCGCATCACTCACAGCCTCACAGGTAATGTAAAATTAAAATATTTTCATAATATTTTTTGTGATTATGTTGCCACTAACAATATTTTTTTATGCCCCTATAGGACAACATTACGAAGGCTTTCCATGAGGACTTCAGTGCTTTTTGATTGCTAGAGGCGATTGCACAAATTTGTACTTGGGATTTTATATTGTAATCTTGGAATATTATTGAACCTGTTTTTGTATTGCCGCGTTTAGATCATTAATTGTAATCTTGGGATTATATTGAACCTGTTTTTGTAATTGTCATTTTTATAACTCTTTGTTGATGCAATATCACAATGAACATATGCTATTAATTGGATTTAGATTGGGATTACCCAGTACTACACAACCACACAAGATTACATGAAATTACATTAACTTCAAAGATTACATATTGTCTTAGAATTTTTCAAAAAACAGGCCTAAACAAAGTACCCATGACATTGAAATTACTAAAGCTACAATAACTCGCTCAACATTTTTTTTGCGCCTCTCAAGAGACTAATCTTACAATTAAACAATTAGGAATATATACACATTGGTAGATTCCCTTTTTTTTTTTTTTTTTTTTTTCTTTTGGACAACAAATGTACTTATATTTCAAGTATAATAAATTCATTTGAGATGTGTTTCAGAGTTCCAATGAAATGGTTTGGTGCCTCGAGGTGTGACTGAGCTTGAAGACGAGTGAGCCGAAAAACTTTGAGAAGCATCTATACTTTCAGGCTGTTGGTTGTATCTCATCAACTCCAGAATATAAGCATCATCATGCAATGAGAAAGGTATACTGTCAAACAAAAACAATGTAACAAGTCTGAGATTCATGGCTATCAAGTTCTCTTCCCTGTAAGGAAAATCAATGGTGTACCTATTGAAGTCAAAGTGAACTAATTGCATGTCTTCAGAAATCTCTACCTCAACAGTAGCATGAGAGCTTGACTGAAAAGAGAGAGAGGTTAAAGTCAAGCCATGCACCACCCACATCAACAGAAACTTTAGAGATCAATTTCTATCACCTAAAATGTATATCTGTACATTTCCAAAATCAATAACTTGACTTCTACATGCATTTGATTAATAACAACGAAATATATTTTTTCAAAAAGAAAAGAGAAGAGTAAAATTGATTTGTAGTTTTAAGGGGAATGAAACTTTCTAGAATCTTCAACAATTTTGCAAGAGGGGAAAAGAACAAGGACTCATCTTTATTATTTAAGTCAAAATCAATATGCCTCACTAATTTTCGGTTCATCCTAATCCATAAACAAAATAAGCATGTACTTCAGAAATAGAATCAGATGGGAATGTAGACAGTTCGGCTATACACTTCAAAATCAATGTTGGTTTTTAATTACTCCATTAAGGCAGCTAGTATATTGAAAATAGTGTTGAATTACCTTTAATTACTCCATTAAGATCAACATTACACTAGTTGAAGGTATAATTAGCATGATTACATTAAGGAAGCTTCAAACACATTGAATTTGGCATGAGATTTCTATTTTCGGTTTTCACAGGCATTTTCACAAACATGTAAATTGCATTCCCATATTTCACAAATTTCTCCATCATTTCATTTCCATTCACTTCCTTAGTACAATAAATTAGAATCATAACATGCTACTGCAACATAACTCAGCCAATCAAAAAAAAAAAAAAAAATACCACACAAACCACAAAAAAATGAAAGGGAAATTCACGTTCGGGGAGTGCGTGCAGGGGAAATCGATTGGGCAAGAAAAAAAATTGCAGACCTTGGATCCATCGGAAAGATGGCCGAGAGG
The DNA here is from genome assembly GCA_003123785.1 of Pterocarya stenoptera. Taxonomy (NCBI): domain Eukaryota; kingdom Viridiplantae; phylum Streptophyta; class Magnoliopsida; order Fagales; family Juglandaceae; genus Pterocarya; species Pterocarya stenoptera. The sequence goes on along the minus strand of QEOT01123905.1, from coordinate 64,690 downwards.
GGACCACGAACTGGTGGGTCTCAAAATCGTGGGGCTGGGGACAGCAAAATGCACCGCAAGGGATGGCCGAATTGGATGGGTCTGGTCTGGGAAGGAAGGAAAGAAAAAAAAAATTGTATTCTCTTGATGGAGGTCGGAGAGGAGGTCTGAGATGGAGGGAGGGAAGATGAGGTTGGTTTGAAGAGGCCGAACGGCGTGGGCGTGAAGAGACCGAACGGCGTGGGCGTTGGCGTGGGCGTGGGAGAGCAGTAGCGCGAGCGGGAGGGAGAAGAGGGACGTCTGTTTTCTTTTGATTTAAATTGAATATTTGTCAGAAGAGTAACCGAGTGAGTCAGAATGTGTTTTGCCACGTCAAGCGGGATGTATAATCGGGATGTTAGAGCTGGACGACTAGCATTACTCTTTGGGTAATAATATCCTATAGTAAAGGGTGATTGGACAGGACTTTGCAGTTACTTGTGACGGAAAGCATTTAAGGCAATGTCTACCCTCATTTAGGTGTCTTAAGTGCATGCCTGATCATCTAACTGAACTATGCCAACCATTAACAAGCACGCCTCTATTTTAGGCTGTTATTTATCTTCTTGGTTCCATGTGTTTCTAAATTTCTAAATGTTTATAATACTTCTCAAAATGTTAGGACACAAAAGATTTTCAAGCAATCATTTTTGTTGAGCGAGGTATGTTCATTGTAGTTCTTTTTAAGGTTGATTTAGGTATAAGCGAGGTACGTTCGTTATAGTTATGCATGGCCTGGCATCTTAATTAATGTCAGGCCATGCATGACTCTCTGTCACTATTTGTTATAAAGATTAGTTCGAAGATCCTAATTAAAGAACTTGAAGTCTAACGGGATAGTCTTTCTGCCTCTTTATAGTTTATACCGTAAGGTTATAATAATTGGTTACAAGTACAAGCACATACATTGCACGCTTAACTAGTTATTACGTGAAGTACTTTACATACCCATGTCTTGAAACCATCATAGTGTCGGGTGCATTCATGTTATCAACGTTACAGCAAGTGAAACTACATGATTAATAGGTAACAAATAAAAAATAAAATCTATAAATTCATATCAAGGCATTGGTATTAGTTTGACATGATGGATTTTTTTTGTTATCACAAAATGTAAGAATTTACAATAATTAGATTTCCGTTTCCTTTGAGTTGAAAAATCACAATCGAGATAAAATAGAAATTTATATTTTGTGAAAAATATCTAATAAAAAAGAAATAATTTAAATGATTTGACATTTCTGATGATTAATACTGATAATAAACTTGCTTTTAAGAGATAAAAGAGTTCAAAGAAATTCTCAAGACAAAAGCTGATACTCCAATTGGCCGATCGCCAACGTTTTCATCTTTATTTCACCTGAATCACCAATTAACTCTTCTAGGCTGAATAATAAAGCTATTACCGTTTTAATTTGAATTTTAAACAAAATCCAAAAAATAGCCGTTCTAATCTTCCAGTGATGAAAGAACACGAGAAGATACAGACGTCCCCCCTTTCCCCTACCACGTTCACACATGCGATATACACACACACGGCTGTATATTTACCATTCCAGGATTCCTCACACAAACAGGTAGCCATTCGAGAGAGTGGTGGTTTATTGTGGCTCATGCTTTAATGGAGAGAAGGGTGGTTTTCGCAGCGATCAAGACGCATCCGATGATACGAATTGTAAGCATAGTAGTAAATCTGTTGCTGGTCGGATTCGTATTCTTCGCTGAAGGGATTTTCATTGATTCGTCTAAGAGATACAATTGGACCTGATCCCAAACGTGGCCCTGCTCTCTTTTCGATCGTTGCTCGAGTGAGAAGACAAAAGGTCCTGACTCCCTCATGTAAAATCTTTTGAATACCAAATCTTCTGTAATTTCGTTTATTTTTATCATTGATTTTTGAGTTCATTCTTTTATTTATTTATTATATATTTAGTCTTTTAACTTTGGGCCCAGGAAAGACGGCAACTGTAATGGCTATGAAAGAGACCTTAAGGCCGGCTTCATGGCAGTTTTTTCGCTACATTATTCTTGGTGGATGAGATTTATTGATGCTCAGGGTGATCATCGAAGGCATGTCCCGTATCCTCTAGTTGCTAGTAGCCTTTTACCTATGAATCATTTGAATTTAAATCATTTTTTTTTTAAATCAATCAATCTTACAATTTTAAGGCTTGTCGTGGAGCATGTTGGTGCTCGAATTTGATAGGGTGGGGACTGTTGTTACTTCAGTTCAGAACCATGCCATGGAGGGCTCTGGAATCGGGGTGTTACTCTACTTATGCTGTTATCTAAATTCTTGATGGATTTAATCGCTCTCTTTTGCCTGTCGTTCTTATTACACCTTATAAGCGATCTTGGACTATGGTGCCCAGCCAGGTGAACTTGCTATTTCTTTCTAGTTACCTTTTGGTTGTTTGCTCTTCCTTTTGTTTTGAGTGACATAGGTACAATTGTCTAGTAATGCCCTCATTTTCTCTGTCTATTCAATGTTCTGGTTAATTTGTGTAAAATGACTTGTGAAATGTTCTTCTCGTGCTGTTTTCATGGAGTGGTGAAGAGCTATGTTTAGAAAGGAACATTTATTTAACTGAATGTATACATGGGTTGGAATAGGTTTTAACTACCACATTCCAAATTCCGAATTCCATATACATAACCTATAGATTTCCCTGTTTCAGAGAAATTTTTGTTCTTTATATATGTATGTATGTAAAGTCAGTTATGGATTTGGTTTTCTGTCATGCAAGCTGGAAATAGGTATCTTGGTTGTAAAACTCATTATAAATTGCATAAAATCTGATGGACTGGGTCTCCACACGTTGCCTAGGCCCACACTAAAAGATCAATTCTAAAAAAAAAAATTTGCCCAGACAACTTACAAAAAAATAAAAAAATAAAAAAGGTCAGGGCAGGTGCGACTATGTGTTGCGAATTACTGAAATCTTAGTGGAGATGAGAAAAATTATGGAAAATATAAATGAATACTGGTTTCACGTGGTTGTACTTTCAAAGCTATTGTTTAGAAGTTTTGTATAAGTTGGACTTGGAGTAAGTAGTCTAAATTTTTGCTATGTTTTAGGCTTTTCAAGATGTGTATTCGAATTTATGGATATAGGAAGTAAGAGCTTGAGATTCATAAACATTTCTGGTATCAAGTGGGATTCCTGGAGGTAGGCTGTATTAATTTATAGAATCTATAGGGAACCCTGGAGGCAGAGTATTAGTTTACAGAAGTTATGGTTATCATTAATTTGTATTCACATTTTTTACTTCTGCAACTTTCTTGCCCTGCCAACCGTTTTTTTTTTCTTGCATCCTTAATAACTACATGAATTTGCATTTTTGATGGTAGGGAAGCCTTCTTTTACAAAGAAACAAGCAGATCTTTTGTTCCCCCCAGATTTTGCTGAAGACTTTCCAGTTGCAATGCAGGTATCAAAGTCACTACTTTTTGGTACTTGTTTCAGTAAACTGCTGCAAAATTGATAGTCATGAATTTTTTAATGCACGGATATCCCACAAATACAGTTTGATCTACGTGATCACCAAGCTTGGGCTATTATTTGTTTATGACTTGGAGACAGCTACTGCAGTTTATAGAAATAGAATCTGTCCAGCTCCAATATTTTTTACGGCATCTTCACAAGTGGGAGGTTTTTTATGCAATGAATAGGCATGGACAGGTGGTAAGCTCAGTGAACTTGTTTACATTACGTAGTCATGCAATACAGTTAAAAACTAATTCCATTTTCTAGAGATAAATTCATATATGAAACATGTTAGAGATAATTTGTCAGTAACTGGTGATTATAACAAGTGTTCTAATCCTTTCATCATTGTTGTTAAACCCTTTTTTCTAGAGTCTTTCAGCAGTGAGTACTTCTGGCTCATCTTTTGCACATCATTTTGATGTAAAGATGAAGGGATGAAGATAGGTTGATTTATGTACTTATATTGTCGTTTTCTATTAGAAATTATAATTTTCATTTAACGGCAAAGGTAAATAGTTTGATGGTAGATTACAAGATTAATTCCGTACTATTATTTTTTGTATCTGATAACATGTATTCTTCAATGATGAAGGGTAGCTACACACTTTACGCTAACAAGTTTCCATAAATATATTATGACAAGCTAACTATGGTATTCTGCCCAAAGAATCAGTAGGTATATTATGTTAGAAGTATTACATCTCAATGGATTGTTTTCGGGAACTTTCTATTTTATTTTACATTATATTGTCTTGATAATGTGAAACTTCAAATGTTTTCTTTCATTAACTTTAGGTTTGTTATATTTATTTGTAGATTAATCATACTTTTCCATTATTTGCAAAATTTGAAGTTCTCTAGGATTGTCTAATAGTGCAAGTTTTCCATGCCGATTGATGTGCTTTTAGCATTGTAGCAACAAACTTTGTAAAGATTGATGACGAAAGATATTTGCTATGTTTATGTATTTTATAGAGCGAGATAAACGTATTAATGTTTTTTTTTTATTGATATATTTTGTGCTCTTTGAGGCATTATTTTTGCAATGCATATTATATGAGAAACCTTTTTTGAACATTCAATTACTGCTAAAACTTCATAGCAGAAAATTTCCTATATTTTTTTTATTACAAGTTTTGTTTCTCCTCCTCCTCTTCCTCCAGTCTTCTTTTCCTCTTCTTCTCCACTCCTGCACTCTTCCTCCTCTCCTCCACGTCTCTTCCTCCCTCCACTCTTCTCCTCCTCTCTTCCTCCTTCCACTATTCCTCCTCTTTCCCTCTCTCCACTCTTCCTCATCTCTCCCTCTCCTCCACTCTTCCTCTCTCTTCTACTCTTCCTCCTCTCCTCCTTTACTCCTCTCCTCCTCTTCCTCCTCTCCTCCACCTCTCTTCCCTCTACTCTTCCTCTTCTCCTCTCTTCCTCATCCTCCTCCTCCTCCTCTCCTCCTCTCTTACTACTACACATTTCTTCCTCCTATATATACTATTTGTATGTTATATTTTTAAAT
>QEOT01123905.1:31783-59147 GCA_003123785.1 Pterocarya stenoptera | reverse complement strand
CTCTTCCTCTCCTCATCTCTTCCTCCTCTCTCCTTTCCTCTTTTTCTCCTCTATTTCCTCCCTCCACTCTTCCTCCTCTCTTCCTCCCTCCACTTTACATCTCCCCTTCTCCTCCTCGCTTCCTTCCTTCTCCTTCTCTCCTCCTCTCTTACTACTACTACTACTACAATTCTTCCTCCTAGACATACTATTTGTATGTTTTATTTTTAAATATTATGTTATTTTTTGTTGGTTGTGATTAGACTTTTAGTATTTTTGTTTGTGTAAAATACTATTTGTAGGTCTTAGTCCTTTATTCAGGAATACTTTTCATCTTGATGCAAAGATGAAGGGGTGATAAAATGTTTTCTATTTAAAATTATAATTCTCATTTAGACGACAAAGGTAAAAGTTTGATAGCCTATTACACGATTAATTTCGTACTATTAATTTTTTATCTGATGACATATTTTTTGATGATGTAGGTTAGTTACACACTTTACCATCAGCTTTCAATAAATATATTATGACAAGCTAACTGTCGTATTCTACCCAAAAGAATCAGCAGGTATACTATGTTAGAAACTTTATGTCTCTTATTGAATTGTTTTCAGGAACTTTTCATTTTATTTTACATTATATTGTCTTGATAATTTGTAAGTTCAAACGTTTTCCTTCATTAAGTCTAGGTTTGTTATATTTCTTTGTAGATTAATCATATTTTTCAATTAGTTGCAAAATTTGGAATTCTCTAGGATTGTCTAATAATACAGGTTTTTCGAGCTGGTTAATGCAGTTTTAGCATTGTAGCAACGAACTTTATAAAGATTGAATATGGAAGATACTTGCTATGTTTATGTATTTTATAAGTAAACGTGTTCATGTTTTTTTATTAATCTATTTTGTGTTCTTTGACGTATTATATTTGCAATGCATATTATGATGAACTTTGTTTTTACAATCAATTACTGCTAAAAGTAATATCATACAGAGGATTTCCTATATTTTTTTATTACTAGGTTTTTCCTCCTCCTCCCTTCCTCATCTTCTACCTCCTCCACCTCTCTTCCTTCTCTCTTTCACTCTTCCTCCACTCTTCCTCTCCTCCTCTTCCTCTCATCCACTCTTTGTCTTGACCTTTCCTCCTCTCTTCCCTCTACTCTTTCTCCCCCACTCTTCCTCGCTTCCTCCTCCTATCCTTCTCTCTTACTACAAATTTCTTCCTCCTAGATATATTATTTTTCAATATTATATTATTTTTGATCTAATCTGATGTGATTTGACTTTTAGCATTTCTTTCTCAATTCTTAGGAGTTTTAAATTTTAATTTTCAAATCTTGAGATTTGTTGAGGAGTCTTTAGGCATGTACAACAATGATTGGATAGATTTAGTGGCTAGCCTTCAGCTTTGATCCAAAGGAGGTAGACGCTCTCTTCCTTGGATGGACTTGTTTTCTTTGAGATATTATTTTAGCAATGCATATTATGAGGAATTTTTTTTAACAGTCAATTACAGCTAAAAGTAATATCATAATAGAAGATTTTCTATATTTTTTTTTCTAATTTTTCTCTTTCCTCTCCTCCTCCTCCCTTCCTCATCGGACTCTTCCTTTTATCCTTTTTTCCTTTCGTCCTCTGCTCCTCTCTTCCTCCCTCCACTCCTCCTCCTCTCTTACACCTCTTTTACTCCTTCCACTCTTCTTTTCCTCTTGTCCACCTCTCTTCCTCCCTCTACTCATCCTCTCCTCGTCTCTTCCTCCTCTGCCCCACTTTGCTCCACTATTCCTCCTCTCCTGCTTCTCTCCTATACTCTTCATTCTCTCTTCCTTTTCTCTCTTCTTCTCATCTCTTCCACCATCCATCCTTCCTCATCTCTCCCTTTCCTCACTCTTCCTTCTCTCCCCATCTTCCTCTCCTCTAGTCTTCCTGCTCTCTTTCTCCTATCCTTCTATTCCTCATCACTTCCAGTCTTCCTCCTATCCTTCTCGTCCACTCTTCCTCCTCTCCCCCCACCTTTCTTCTTTCCTCCCTCCACTCTTCATCCTCTCCTCTCCTCTTCATTCTCTTCTTTTCTCTTCCTTCTCCGTTCATTTCCTTCTCTCCTCCTTTCTTCCTCCCCCACTCTTTCTCCTCTCTCCCTCTCTTACTACTCCACATCTATTCCACCTAGATATACTATTTGTATGTTATACTTTTACTATTATATTATTTTTGGTTGGATGTTTTTATACTTTTAGTATTTCTTTCTCAATTCTTACAGGATTAAATTTTAATTTCCAAATCTTGACATTTGTTGAGGAGGCCTTGGCATATACAATCTTGATTGGATAGACTTAGTGGTTTGATTCAAAGGAGGCAGACACTCTCTAGGTCTATCATTTTTTATTCCTCCTAGATTTGTATGTTGTATGTTGGATTTGTTTAAGAGGCCTTAGCTTCAATCCGAAGGAGGCCAACGCTCTCTAGGTCTATAGGTGGCATTTTGTACTCATCATTTTGTTTGTATAAAATACTATTATTTATAGGTCTTAGTCCTTCATTCTGGAATACCTAGGATGAAAGAAGATTGATTTAGATACTTATATTGTCGTTTTCTATTTGAAATTATAATCATCATTTAGATGGAAAATGTAAAAATAACTTGACGGAAAATTACAAGATTAATTACGTTCTATCATTTTTTTTTTATCTAATGACATTTTTTTTTATCAATTTTTGAGCATGTATGTTATGTTAGAAGCTTTATGTCTCTTATTGGCATGTTTTCATGAACTTTTCATTTTATTTTACATTATATTATATTGATAATATGGAAGTTCAAACATTGCCTGTCATTAACTCAAGGTTTTTATGTTTCCTTTTAGATCATTCTCTTCCATTAGTTGCAAAATTTGATGTTCTGTATGATTGTCGAATAGTACATGTTTTCCATGCCGGTTGATGCAGTTTTAGTAATATAGCAACGAACTTTGTAAAGATTAATGACAGGAGATATCTGCTATGTTTATGTATTAATAGAGTCAGGTCAGCGTATTCAGATTGTTTTATTATTTTGTGCTCTTTGAGATATTATTTTTCCAAAGTATGTTATGAGGAACATTTTTTTAACAGTCAATTATTGCTAAAAGTAATATAATAGCAGAAGATTTCTTATATTTTTTTTATTAATAGTTTTTTTTTCTCCCTCTCTCCTCCTCCCTTACTCTTGCTCATCCTAGCCCTCATCATCCTCTCCTCTTCCTTCTCTCCTCCACTCTTCCTTTGCTCCTCTCTTTCTCTCTTCCTCCCTCCACTCTTCCTCTCTCCACTCTTCCTCTCTTTCATTCTTCCTTCTCTCTTCCTCCCTCCAAACTCTTCCTCCTCTCTTCTTCTACTCAGTGCTTTCCTCCACTCATTCTCCTCCTCGCTTCCTCATCATCATCCTCCTTCTCTTCTCCTCTCTTACTTCTCCACATTTCTTCCTCCTATTAATATGTTATATTTTTAAATACTATATTATTTTTGTTTGGATGTGATTAGACTTTTAGTATTTATCAATTCTTACGGGTTTTAAATTTTAATTTACAAACCTTAATTTATTGAGGAGGCCTTCAAGTATGATCCAATGGAGGCAGAAGCTCTCTAGGTCTATAGATGGCATTTGGTACTCATCATTTGTTTGTAGAAAATACTATTTATTTAGCCCTCCATTCACTTTCATTATGATGCAAATATGAAGGGATGAGAAGAAGGTTGATCTAGGATATTGTCGTTTTCTATTCAAAATTATAATCCTCATTTAAACGGAAAAGGTAAATAGTTTGATGGCAGATTACAAGATTAATTCCCTACTATTACTTTTTTTAACTGATGACATCTATTCTTCAATGACAGCTTTCAACAACTATATAAGCTAATTGTGGTATTTTGTCCAAGGAATCAATAGGTATATTATGTTAGAAGCTTTATGTCTCTTATTGGAATGTTTTCAAGAACTTTCCAATTTATTTTACATTATATTGTTTTGATAATGTGGAAGTTCAAACGTTTCCTTCATTAACTCTACATTTGTTTTATTTCCTTGTAGATTAATCATTCTATTCCATTGGTTGGAAAATTTGTGGTTCGGTAGGATTGTCCAATAGTTCAGGTTGTCCATGTCAGATGCGATTTTAGACATATAGTAACAAACTTTGTAAAAATTGATGACAAAAGATACTTGCTATGTTTATATATTTTATAGAGCATGGTAAATGTATTTAGGTTTTTTTATTGATCTATCTTGTGTTCTTTGAGACATTATTTTTGCAATGCATATTATGAGGAACACTTTTTAACTGTCAATTATTGCTAAAAGTAATATAATAGCTAAATATTTTCTATAATTTTTTTATTACTAGTTTTTTCCCCTCCTCCTCCTCTTCTCTTCCTTCTCTCCTCCTCTCTTCCTCCTCCTCCTCTCGACCTCTACTCTCCTCTCCTCCATTCTTCCTCCTCTCCTCCACCTCTCTTCCTCCCTCCAATCTTTCTCTCCTCTCTTCCTCCTCTCCTCCACCCTTCCCCCTCTCCCTCCTCCTCCTCCTCCTCTTTTACTATATTCCACATTTCTTCTTCCTAGATATACTATTTGTATGTTATATTTTTAAATATTTGATTATTTTTGGTTGGATGTGATTAGACTTTTAGTACTTCTTTATCAATTTTTACGGGTTTTAAATTTTAATTTTCAAACCTTGATGATGTAAGGGGGCTTTTCCCCCTATCGGCCCTTAAAGCAAGTCCACAAAAGGTCATTGGGGAAGTGAGTCGGAGAGCCCGACTAGGCCCAATCGAGACCTGTGATCCTCCTCCAAAGGAGTCAGTGGGTCTTTGCAGATGTCTTTCCAATTAAAGTGCCTCCCAAGTGCAGTAGGAATACAATTGTTGTATAGTGAGAGCCCCAAGTCAAACTCACAGGGACTAAGACATTTTATGAATCGAAACTGTGGTGTTCATGTACTGAGATAAGAAATTATTTTATTTACTGAAGAAAACTCAGATTAAAAAAAAAATACCAGAGCTACAGAACTTTGGCAATGGTTTTGAACCAGATTGCACAAAGTTCTCGAGATAAAGGAATCAAGTGAGTTTGGTTTTTTCCAAAGAATGAATCATTTGTAAAGTATGTTTAATTCGGATGAGTTGCCAACCAATTGAAGAAAACTGGGAGTTTGATTTGAGTAAAACAGGCACAAAACCAAATATTATTTTACTAAGAGGAATTTTGTGNAAAAAAAAAATACCAAAGCTACAGAACTTTGGCAATGGTTTTGAACCAGATTGCACAAAGTTCTCGAGATAAAGGAATCAAGTGAGTTTGGTTTTTTCCAAAGAATGAATCATTTGTAAAGTATGTTTAATTCGGATGAGTTGCCAACCAATTGAAGAAAACTGGGAGTTTGATTTGAGTAAAACAGGCACAAAACCAAATATTATTTTACTAAGAGGAATTTTGTGAGACACTTAAGCCACAGGTTTCCCTTTCACAGGTTGAGTTCAAAAGGGTTAGGGATTTTGTTAAATCCTTCAAATACTATTTTTGTCAAGAATAAAATGTCTGGATGATATGAAGCATGCATTCACAAGATAATTTTCTGAATAACCTCTTTCTAATTCATTTCAATCCAACCCTCAGTGTGCTTACTCGGAGTCAGGATTCCCACACCCCAAGCATCCACTGTGCCTTTTAGTCAACGATGAACCAAGAGGTGGTGAGAAACCCTAACAATGGCATCAAATCAAAGATGATACAAAATCCACAGAGACAACGAGTTAATCGCAAAGGGAAATTGAAAACCCCAATGAAACCCCACATATTCGAAGGATCCCCAAGCTTAGGTTTTAAAGTTTACTCACTCATGGTGTAGTAAACAGAACTGAAAATAAAAAACAATGAAATTGAAAGCAAGATAAACCCTAAAAATAAAAGTAGCAAAGGCCTAAAAAACTGTTCTATTTCTTCTGAATTCTTCTCTGAATTTTTTCCCATTCTCTCCATCCTCTGTTGTTTTCTTAACCTCCCCTCACGAACCCTCTATTGTGCTCCCCACAGATTCTCCTCTCTCCATTCGTGGGAGTTGGTTACTCCCTCCTGTCTCGTGCGGTGCAAGGATCCTTTATAACTATTAGGGCTGTGAGAACACAGGAGGTGGATTAGCTCAAGGAGGAGAGAAATTTGTGTGCTAAAGTCTATTTCTTTCCAAAGTGTAAGTGTGTGGACTATGGTGCTCGAGTGTGCAATGGTTCAATAAACACTTTAATTTCCTTTGGCTATGTAATAACCTTTAACTTATTATAATATAATATATAAATAAGCATTTATAATTTATTTTTAAACTGAAATTCCCAAGTTCCATGATTATTTAATACACTATTTCAAGTCTATCAACAAAGTAAATGACCAACGAGGAAAACTCACCCCCGAAGTAATCTACACACAAAGAAAGCGGACGATAGGAACAGATGAGTCTTGCTGCCCTGACACCGTCCCTCTTAAACCTGCACAAATAGGTAGGCGAAAAATATGGAGAATTCTTGATCTCTTGACAGCAGGCATGAAGAGGCTTAACAGGGAACGCCCATAGGATAGAGCAAGTCAGGAAGCCATGCCGCATTAAAGGATTCTAACAAATGAACAGTGAAAATGACAAAGGTTCCTCAAAGTCAGGAAGCCATGCCGCATTAAAGGATTCTCAGACAACTCGTGGACAAGAAGAAGGGACATCGACAAACATGGAAGCAAGGCTCGCTGCAATGGAACAACTGGTGGAAAAACTAACTATCAAGGTGGAGACCCTCCAGAAGGAGAACGAGACGCTCAAAGTAGCCACCAACTAGCCACAAAATGAAGTGGAACCCACCAACAACGAGCACGTGAGATCCAAGAACGCATGAGAAGGATGTGATGCTGAGGAAGAAAAGAAAAACATGCATGAAGAGCTGTGTAACCCCAAAGGAAAGTATGAAGAGATGGTAAGAAGATGGGCACATTGTTATTAGTATACCAATTGCTCACAGTACAGACCTAACTTACAGCGAGGAGGTAATGGCAATGCCCCTATCACCTGGAAACCTTCAAAATCCACATGACTTTACATGATTTCCCAGGAGAAGTGGCCTATAGGCCTTTCCTGCTGACCTTGAGGAGGTCGGCGAGAGTATGGTTTGGGTCATTGGCACCTGAGTCCATAGATGACTTTGGGAAGTTGGCTTGCCTGTTTCTCACACAATTTTATGGCAAGCCGAAGAATGAGACGTCCCACTACATACCTCCTCACCATCAAGCATGGGAAAGACGAGAGCCTGAAGGCATACCTATCCAGGTTCAACAAAGAACGAATCACTACAGACCACCAGGACGAAAAGAAAACTTTGGTAGTGCTCATGGGAGGAGTATGGGCCCGATCCCAGTTCATGCTAGAATTGGTGAGAAGAATTCTAGCCACGCTCCGAGAATTCATGGATCAAGTCGACAACTATATAAATGCCAAGGACACACTTTGGGCCTTGACCGAGCCGAGGACAAAACAACTGGAACAGGCAGAAAGGAAAGGGAAGGCCCGTGAGAAAACGGAAAAAGGGTCATGCGACAATAAGAGAAAAGAAGCCCCTAAAGGGCCTGGGGCTTCTGTTTGATTGACCAGCGCTTGCCATCTAGAAAGATGACCACTAACCCACCCAAAAAGACGATTACAAGGGCGCCAGCAACTTCTATTGCACCTACCACCAGTCCTCCACTCATAACACCGAAAATTGCCTTTCCTTGAAGGATGGAAGAGAACAGGCTGGGCGGCCAAGGCCGCAGTACCCTCCCGCCCCGAGGCCAAAGCGGGAATGGAAGCAGAGATAGCGAGAAAGAAGTGAGAAGAGAGGCAGAAGGCCAAGAAAGGAAGGGAGCCCGAGGCAAAGGGTGGTTGTGCAGAGACCTCAGCGTGATCACCTTTGTGCACCACATCAAGAAGGTCCACCGTTAGAGGAAATCAAAACCATCACAGGGGGTTCGGTAGGGGAAAGGCGTACGCCAGATGAGCGACCATTTCGGTAGAGTGCCGCCCCACCAAGTATAGAAGAAACGACTCGACCCTGACCATTTCCTTTGGAGAGGGCGACAAAGAGGGATTCCTTTACCCACACGACGACGCCCTAGTTGTAACTATGCTGGTTGCCAACTTCACCACTAGGAGGATCCTTATCGACAACAGTAGCTTAGCAGACATCCTGTTCTGGGAAGCCTTTACACAGATGGGGATAAATGTCGCCTGACTCCAACCAACCACATGCCTCTGAAAGGTTTCTCCGAGGACATGGTCCAACCAGTTGGAACCATCACGTTATCCGTCTTGGCAGGCAGCTCCCCTTCGACTTCCTAGTGGTGAAGGCTCATTCGTCATACAACGCCATAATCGGCAGACCCACTCTCAACAGCCTAAGGGCGATAACATCGATCTACACTTGAAGATGAAGTTCCCAACCTCTTAGGGGGTGGGAGAAATTCGAGGAGAATAGGTCCTAACATGGGAGTGTTACACACAGGAATTGAAACCGCAGGGCGGCGGGGTGCACAAGATCCACGCCCACAAGACATAGAGTGTTTGCGGGAGTTTCACTATGAAAGAACCTTATGACTTGTAATTTATATTTCCATGTCGATAGCGTAAATTCCATTAATAAGAATATGGCTTTTTCAGGGATCTCGCCTATCTCAATTCCTTACTTTATCAACGTAATCCCCGTCAACATGTTCTCCACCAACGTAATTTTCACTGACATAATCTCCATCAATGTAATATCCATCAACGTAATCTCCATCAAAGAAAATCTCAATCAACGAATACTTTCCTCCTCGCGAGGCACCAAAGGGTAGAGTTACGCCTAAGGCTGCTTTTATCCTTCTCGCGATGGGGAGCGGGCCAGCCCTCGACTGCCCGACATTTATCTTCCTTGTGAACGTCAACAGGCGGGAGCGGGTCCAGCTCCGAACTGCCCAGTAATTTACCTCCTTGGGAGGTAGAGGGTAAGATACGCCTTAAGGCCATCTTGTCCCTCCCACGATGGAGAATGGGTCGAGCCCCTCAGCTACCCGACGACTTACCCCAACCTTCGTACAACCAAGCCTAGTCGCGGACGAACACAACCGACCTAAGCTGCCCTGCTAAGCGCAGAACAACCTCCTAAACTTGAGAAAGGTCGCTTCGCATATCTTTTATGACCACCGCCTGGGTGTCCAGTCTCTTCTCAACTCTCTTTAGCCTCGTTTATTTTCAGAGATAAAATGAGATGAGTTGGGATTAAATCTAAAAAGTTAAATAAAATATTGTTAGAATATATTTTTTAATATTATTTTTATTTTAAGATTTGAAAAAGCTGAAGTGTTTATTTTATTTTATGTAAAAATTTGAAAAAATTGTAATGATGAAATGAGATTAGATGAGAGGTTTTCAAAGTTTTAGGTTTTATCGTCTGATGCTTGGTCTACCTCCTCTTCTCTTGGTCAACGGTGGCTTGGGCGATTGCCAATGAGTCTTCCCGTCCTTTCAAAGTTGCAAAAAGAGACTGACAGTCTTTATTCAATTGCTCCTCGCCACCGATGTAATAAGGACTTCGTTAGGAGACAACTCGGCTTGTTCGTTCACATGACAAGCTTGGCTTTTAATGCCTTCGGCTCTGAGCCAACGATGGAATTGCTTAACCTACCCTCGTCTCTTTTTATGAGCAAGTTGGGATTTCACTAGCTCCACTTCCAGCAGCTCCTTCTCCTCTCTCTCCCTCCAAGCACATTGCAGGGCTTGGCACACCTTCGATGGCTTCGAAAGCTTCCTGGCCATCCATAATGAAGGCGGCCAGCCAAGATGTACCCTGTCAACAATAAAAGCAAAAACATGAATAGTCAACATAAGACTCCTAAGTAATAAAGCAACAGAAAAGAACAAACCAATGCGAGAAATCTCGGAGAAGAAGCCCATTAAGGATTTAGTCACCCGTTTGAGAGACTCTGCTTGAACTCCTCTCTCTTGTGATCGAGCGGGAATGGCCTCCACAGAGCTCTCTTCAAGGGATGGCCGATTCGTTTCCCCCACATCTCCGACAACACCCATGACCCCTTCGGCAGGGCTGATGGAGGGCAGGGAGAGAAAGTGGCCCTCTGTGGCAGAAGGAAGTTCTTCGCCTGGACTTTCAGGTCCCTCTCTCTCATTGGAGCACTGCGAACTATCTCCCTCGCCTCCACGACCGCCTTAACTTCGGCAGCTGGAGAATCGATGACCAGCACTGAAGAGAGAGCAATGGCCATTTTCTTTGCTGGAAGGTCAGGAACCACGACCAACTTTGGCTCCTTTCCTTACCCTCTAGAGGTTCTCCCGACAGGCTCCTCAATCGAGGCCACCAGGATCTCAATGGCCACGGTGGTAGGAGTAGGGTCTTCTGGTGGCAGCTGGGCACAGAAGGGCTCAGAGGAAGACAACCCCTTTATACTTGGACTGGAACCCCCTGAGTGATCCTCAGCAGCATCCTCGAAGACTTGACCCTCGATGGGAGACTACCTCGTAGATGGGAGGAGGGATCATATTTGCCAAGTGAGACAACCTGCGTAGGCCTGTTGGCGTGGCTGGCTCAATGGGGATCGCGAGCGTGATAGGCCAGCTGGTCAAACTGGCCATGGAAGGAGGAACGATTGGTGCCTCCGGGATAACAGGGCTCTAGCCATGGAAGGAGGAACGGTTGGTGTCTCTGGGATAACAGGGCTTTTTCCTCCCTGGCTACTTGGTGGATTCAAGTTACGGATGGATGGGGTCAGCCGTGGAGGAGGCACAAATGGTGGAGGACGTCGTATGTCAATCAGCATCGAGTAGGGGTGGGCAAAATTTTCAATTTTCCGACTCCGACAGAATTCTGACAAGGCTCCGACTCAGTCGGAGTTTGCAGAATTCGGAATCGATGTTCGGACAAGAAGTCGGAGCCCACATTCCGAACTTCGAACTCCAATATTTATTTTTTTAAAAACAATGCATCAAAACGACGTTGTTCCACTTTAAGATGACGACATCATTTCGCTCAAGCGAATCCAAAACGTAGGGAAAAACTAAACGATGTCGTTTCGATAAAATAATAACATACAAATTAGAAGGAAGAAATTTGTAGTAGTAAGAGAGGAGGAGAGAAGGAGGAGGATGAGGATGAGGATGAGGAAGCGAGAAGGAGGAGAGGAAGAGGAGAGAGGAGGAAGAGTGGAGGAAGGAAGAGAGGTGGAGGAAGAGGAGGAAAGGAGGAAGAGTGGAGGAGAGAAGGAGGAGGATGAGGATGAGGATGAGGAAGCGAGAAGGAGGAGAGGAAGAGGAGAGAGGAGGAAGAGTGGAGGAAGGAAGAGAGGTGGAGGAAGAGGAGGAAAGGAGGAAGAGAGGGAGAGATGAGGAAGAATGGAGAGATGAGGAAAGGACGAGAGGAGGGAACGAGGAATAGTGGAAGGAGGAAGAGAGGAAGAGGAGAGGAGGAAGAGGGGAGAAGAGGAGGAGAGGAAGAGAGGAGGAAGTGTGGAGGAGAGAAGGAAGAGAGGAGAAGAGGAGGAAAGGAGGAAGAGTGGAGGAGAGAAGGAGAAGAGTGGAGGGAGGAAGAGAGGTGGAGGAGAGGAGGAAGAGTGGAGAAGAGGAGGAAATGAAGAGTGGAGGAGAGGAGGAGGAGGAGGAGGAGGGAAAAAACTTGTAATAAAAAAAATATTGGAGATTTTCTACTATGATATTACTTTTAGCAGTAATTGACTATTAAAAAAAAGCTTCTCACAATATGCATTGCAAAAATAATGCCTCAAAGAACACAAAATAGATTAATAAAAAAACATTAATACGTTTACCTCGCTCTATAAAATACATAAACATAGCAAGTATTTTACATTATAAAATACTAAAAGCACATCAACTAGCATGGAAAACCTGAATTATTAGACAATCCTAGAGAAGTACAAATTTTACAAATAATGAAAAAGTATGATGAATCTACAAAGAAATATAATAAACCTAGAGTTAATGAAGGAAATGTTTGAAATTTCACATTATAGACAGTATAATGTAAAATAAAATAGAAAGTTCCTGAAAATAATCCAATAAGAGACATTATGCTTCTAATATAACATACATATTGATTCCTTGGGCAAAATACCGTAGTTAGCTTGTCATAATACAGTCATTGAAAGCTGTCAATGTCAAGTGTGTAACTGCCCTTCATCATCGAAGAATATATGTCATCCGATAAAAAAGTAATAAATACGGAATTAATCCTGTAAACTGCCATCAAACTATTTACCTTTGCCGTTTAAAGGACTAACACCTATAAAGAGTATTTTGATGGCAAATATAATAATGAGTACAAAATGTCATCTATAGACCTATAGAGCGTCTGCCTCCTTTGTATCAAAACTGAAGGCTATCCATTAAGTCTATCCAATCAAAGTTGTACATGCTTAAGGCCTCCTCAACAAATCTCAAGGCTTGAAAATTAAAATTTAAAACCTGTAAGGATTGAGAAAGAAATACTAAAAGTCTAATCACATCCAACCAAAAATAATATAATATTTAAAAATATAACATACAAATCGTATATCTAGGAGGAAGAAATATGTAGTAGTAAGAGAGGAGGAGGAAGAGGAAGCGAGGAGGAGAAGAGGAAGAGGAAAGGAGGAGAGGAAAAGTAGAGGGAAGAGAGGTGGAGGAGAGGGAGAGATGAGGAAGAGTGGAGAGAGGGAGAAAGGAGGGGAGGAAGAGTGGAGGGAGAAAAAGAGGTGGAGGAGATGAGGAAGAGTGAAGAGAGGGAGAGAGGAGGGAGGAAAGGACGAGAGGAGGAACTAGGAAGAGTGGATGAGAGGAGGAAGAGTGGAAGGAGGAAGAAAGGTGGAGGAGCGGAGGAAGAGGAGGAGAGGAAGAGAGGTGAAGAGGAGGAAGAGTGGAGGAGAGAAGGAAAAGAGGAGAGGAGGAAGAGTGGAGGGAGGAAGAGAGATGGAGGAGAGGAAAAGAGGAGAAGAGGAGAGGAAAGGAAGAGTGGAGGAGAGGAGGAACTGTTAAAAAAAAAAAAAGTTTCTCATAATATGCATTGCAAAAATAATGCCTCAAAGAACACAACATAGATCAATAAAAAAAATTAATACGTTTACCTCGCTCTATAAAATACATAAACATAGCAAATATCTTCCGTCATCAATCTTTAGAAAGTTTGTTACTACAATGCTAAAAGCACATCAACTGTCATGGAAAACCTACATTATTAGACAATCCTAGATAACTACAAATTTTGCAAATAATGAAAAAGTATGATTAATCTGCAAAGAAATATAACAAACCTAGAGTTAATGAAGGAAAACATTAGAAGTTCCACATTATCAAGACAATATAATGTAAAATAAAATAGAAAGTTCCTAAAAACAATCCAATAAGAGACATAATGCTTCTCACATAATATACCTGCTGATTCTTTGGATAGAATACCACAATTAGCTTGTCATAATATATTTATCGAAAGTTGTTAGTATAAAGTGTGTAACTACCCTTCATCACTGAAGAATATATGTTATCAAATAAAAAAATAATAGTACAGAATTAATCTTATAATCTACCATCAAACTATTTACCTTTGCTGCTAAATGGGGATTATAATTTCGAATAGAAAACGACAATATAAGTATCAAAATCAACCGTGCTTCATCCCTTCATCTTTGCATCAAAATGATGTGCAAAAGATGAGCTAGAAGTATTCACTGTTGAAAGACTCTGGAAAAAGGGTTTAACAAAAATGACGAAAGGATTAAAACACTTATAATCACCAATTACCCAACAAATTATCTCTAACATGTTTCATGTATGAATTTATCTCTAGAAAATTAAGTTTTTAATTGTATTGCTTTTTTGCATGACTACCTAACGTAAAGAAAGTTCACTGAGCTTAACGAGGATCTTCAAAAAAAAAAAAAAGTAGGAAATCATGTTTCAAAAATGAAGAGTCTCATATGGTTTCAACCAGAGGAAGCAAACGGCAAATACACTTGCAATTGACACACTTGTGCATGCAGAATATTTGGAGTTAAAAGACCGTAAGCCCCCATTCTGTTCCAATTTAAGAGGACAATTCCAAGGTGTCTTACAAGGAACCCAATATAAATTCTTAAGCATATAGAATTATCCTATCAGATGAGGTCATGGACAATTCCAATTTGAGCAGTTGGTTTGATATGATGTACACTAATCAATGTATGCGGACTTTGCAAAAGCAGACCCAAACCTGTCACCCAATGATTATATTCATTCAAATTTATATTCACATATGTCAAGCACACCCAACTGTTCAATAGCGTCAGCTACATTTGAAAAAGTTAACAGATTGATTTCCAGGGCCTACATAAAATAGAAGTGTTACAGTGGCTGAAAATAGCAGCAACTATCCAAATGGAAGTTAGATAGCATTAACAAAGAAAGCGTGAATCAAAACCTTTGTTTGAAGGAAACTATGTTCATGAAGATTTGGCTTCAAAACATCTAATAGAAAAGCTGTTGCCTCACGAATCAGGTTCTTCTGTTAAAACCACAAAGAATTGAAAGCAAAAATGAAAATCAATTTATCCCTATGAAGCCTATCAGTATTAAAAAAATTAAAGCAATAACAATGGAAAATCACACGTCCTTATTAATATGCCAACTCAAAATTCACTAGAGACAACAAACCTGAAGAAAGGGATCTGTTATGGTATTGTAATCAACTCGACAACCGCCCTCCATTTGAGACATCATTAGCGCAAACTTAACAGCTCCCTACATTCCAAATGTAAGTATTAGCTCCATGGTTCCAGACAGAAAAGGTCCGTGATGGGTAAATACTAAATATTCAGTTGATTAAACATGGTTCAAAGATTTTGTTTTTAAAGGCAAAATATGGTTTTAAGATTTTCTCCATATCCAAAAAATAATACTTTTATACTACAACACAGTTATTCAGAAAAAGGTAAATGGAAAACATATGAAAGGAAGAGTTTTGGCTCCTACAGGATTTCTTATTTGCCCAAGTTTCAACTCGTTTGTTTTCACAGATGAAATGAGTTGAGATGAAAGTTTAAAGTTGAATAAAATACTCTTAGAATATATTTTTTTAATATTATTTTTGTTTTGAGATTTGAAAAAGTTGAATTGTTTAGTTTATTTTGTGTGGAAATTTGAGAATGTTGTAATGATTAGATGAGATTAGATGAAATGAGTTGAAAAGAGTTGTACCAGTAAGTACTAAAACAACAAAACATACAAAAACATAGAGATATAGTCCAATACCTGAGGATCTGAACGAAGGATTGTCTGTAGAAGGAATAGTAATCTGGACTGTACCCAACCTAATGGAATAAAGAAACAATGACATGATCAGACCATGAAATAAGCATACAAAAATAAATGATAAATAATATAATAATAACAGTAATGCAATCAATCACAATAGCAACAATGATTAAAAGAAAAAGATATCTTCACCTGTTTTGAATATATCAAATTTTATCAAATCCCCTCTGTTCAGCAAAAGTAGCAACGACTTTTGAAGTTGCTCTGGCTTTAATGTATATTTTCAATGCGAGATCATTATCTAGTCTACAATGGAACATAATAGTATGAACACAACAAAAATATATAAATAATTTCAAATACGGCAGCATTGGGATAAAGTAAACGAGTAACTCAATAAATTCGTTTCAGAAGTGTCTTTCATATATTTGAATCGCAAGTTGCACATCAAACCTTCACGAGATCCCGTAGTTCCTCACTGCATTCCAGCTTATCCTCTGTCAACCAATTCTGCCGTAGTTCCTCACTGCAACAGAGAAAGATACCAACTTTATATGCCAAGGCTCTTACAAGAAATGTTCCATTCAGGAAGGAAACATGAACAAAAAACTCTTGGCAGATACCAAGATTTCACCCGAGCTCAATTCATAGTACCTTTCATGTAACTACGGCTGAGTAAGGGAATTTTTTTTTACCTGCTCGTTCACTTATTTGCAAACAAGTAACATGCAAAATAGATGTTTGCTCCTACAGTATGTCTTTTTCAGTAACTACCAAAAAATGCACAGAGCAATAAATAATTCAAACTCTAAGCATATATTCACATACAAGCAGTTAAAGACCTCCCACTGGTGAAGCTGCTGTAAAAAATATTGGATCTGGACAGATTCTATTTCTATAAAATGCAGTAGCGATCTCCAAGTCATAAACAAATAATAGTCAAAGCTTGGTGATCACGTAGATCAAACTGTATTTGTGGGATATCTGTGAATTAAAAAAATTCATGACCATCAATTTTGCAGTAGTTTACTGAAACAAGTACCAAAAAGTAGTGACTTTGATACCTGCATTGCAACTGGAAAGTCTTCGGCAAAATCTGGGGGGAACAAAAGATCTGCTTGTTTCTTTGTAAAAGAAGGCTTCCCTACCATCAAAAATGCAAATTCATGTAGTTATTAAGGATGCAAGAAAAAAAAATTGGTTGGCAGGGCAAGAAAGTTGCAGAAGTAGAAAATGTGAATACATATTAATGATAACCATAACTTCTATAAACTAATACTCTGCCTCCAGGGTTCCCTATAGAGATTCTGTAAATTAATACAGCCTACCTCCAGGAATCCACTTGATACCAGAAATGTTTATGAATCTCAAGCTCTTACTTCCTATATCCATAAATTCGAATACGCATCTTGAAAAGCCTAAAACATAGCAAAAATTTAGACTACTTACTCCAAGTCCAACTTATACAAAACTTCTAAACAATAGCTTTGAAAGTACAACCATGTGAAACCAGTATTCATTTATGTTTTCCATAATTTTTCTCATCTCCATTAAGATTTCAGTAATTCGCAACACATAGCCGCACCTGCCCTGACCTTTTTTATTTTTTATTTTTTTGTAAGTTGTCTGGGCAATTTTTTTTTTAGAATTGATCTTTTAGTGTGGGCCTAGGCAACGTGTGGAGACCCAGTCCATCAGATTTTATGCAATTTAATAATTTATAATGAGTTTTACAACCAAGATACCTATTTCCAGCTTGCATGACAGAAAACCAAATCCATAACTGACTTTACATACATACATATATAAAGAACAAAAATTCCTCTGGAACAGGGAAATCTATAGGTATGTATATGGAATTTGGAATGTGGTAGTTTAAACCTATTCCAACCCATGTATACATTCGGTTATATCCATGTTCCTTTCTAAACATAGCTCTTCGCCACTCTATCGAAACAGCACAAGAAGAACATTTCACAAGTCATTTTACACAAACCAGAACATTGAATAGACAGAGAAAATGAAGGCATTACTACACAATTCTACCCATGTCACTCAAAACAAAAGGAAGAGCAAACAACCAAAAGGTAATTAGAAAGAAATAGCAAGTTCACCTGGCTGGGCACCA
The DNA here is from genome assembly GCA_003123785.1 of Pterocarya stenoptera. Taxonomy (NCBI): domain Eukaryota; kingdom Viridiplantae; phylum Streptophyta; class Magnoliopsida; order Fagales; family Juglandaceae; genus Pterocarya; species Pterocarya stenoptera. Next base: position 41,726 of record QEOT01123905.1, on the reverse strand, counting down.
TAGTCCAAGATAGCTTATAAGGTGTTATAAGAACGACAAGCAAAAGTGAGAGCGATTAAATTCATCAAGAATTTAGATAACAAGCATAAGTAGAGTAACACCCGATTCCAGAGCCCTCCATGGCATGGTTCTAAACTGAAGTAACAACAGTCCCCACCCTATCAAATCCGAGCACCAACATGCTCCACGACAAGCCTTAAAATTGTTAGATTGATTGATTTAAAAAAAAAAAAAAAGAATTAAATTCAAACGATTCATAGGGAGAAGGCTACTAGCAACTAGAGGATACGGGACATGCCGTCGATGATCACCCTGAGGATCAATAAATCTCATCCACCAAGAATAATGTAGCGAAAAAAGTGCCATGAAGCCGTCCTTAAGGTCTCCTTCATAGCCATTACAGTTGCCGTCTTTCCTGGGACCAAAGCTAAAAGACTAAATATATAATAAATAAATAAAAGAATGAACTCAAAAATCAATGATAAAAATAAACGAAATTACAGAAGATTTGGTGTTCAAAAGATTTTACATGAGGGAGTTAGGACCTTTTGTCTTCTCACTTGAGCAACGATCGAAAAGAGAGCAGGGCCACGTTTGGGATCAGGTCCAATTGTGTATCTCTCAATGAAAATCCCTTCGGCGAAGAATACGAATCTGACCAGCAATAGATTTACTACAATGCTTACAGTTCGGATCATCGGATGCGTCTTGATCGCCGCGAAAACACCCTTCTCTCCATTGAAGCATGAGCCACAATAAACCACCACTCTCTTGAAGGGCTACCTTTTTGTGTGAGGAATCCTGGAATAGTAAATATACAGGCGTGTGTGTATATCGCATGCATGAACGTGGGAGGGGAAAGGCCAGGGGGGACGTCCGTTTCTTCTCGTGCTCTTTGAAGATTAGAACGGCTATTTTTTGGGGACTACAATGTAAATTTTGGTAATTTTATCTTTAAATTTTTTTAAAATTACAAAAACATTCCTCCTAAAATTATGTTTTCTCTCATTTTATAAAGGGCCTGCACATGCAGTCCCCAAGTGGGGACTGTAAATAGAATTTCTCTTTGTTTAAAATTCAAATTAAAACCACGGTAACTAGGTTTGAATTTAGAGATGAATTGAGATGATTTGATAAGTTGAATAAAGTATTATTAATAAAAATAATATTATTGTTTTGAAATTTAAAAAAGTTGAATTGTTTATTATATTTTATGTAAAAATTTAAAAAAATTGTAATGATAAGATGAATTGAGATGAAGTCGGCTAAGTTTCGAATCCAATCAAGATCTAGAGAGCATCCTCGTTGTATTAATTATGCATAGGTAAATATAAAATTTGAATAATCAAAAACGTAAAAACATTGTATGTTTCCTAACTCTCTTTCTTTGTTTCGTTTGTTTTTTGAAAGCTTGGTTTGGAAGACTTTGGTATTCCGCAACCAAACGATCTCTCTCCCTGCAAATTTTGCTTTGATAATATTAACGTATTTCTTGCGATTTCTTTGGACGTTGCTTCATCTTTAAGTAATGCGAATTACTTGTGTTTTTTGTCACAATTGGCTCTTTAGAGGTGATCTGTTCGAGAGGTCCAGATTGAAATTCTTGCTTAAGATATTATTATCCCTATTTTCGTCTTTTTTATTATTTAGATCTACTTTCTGTTTTGTTTCCTTCGCGTGAATGAGCGAGTTGGTCTTGCAGGATTTTGCTTTCCATCGAAGCCAGAAGAATGATTTGCTCTTGAAGAGAGAAGAACTTTGCTTGCAGAGATGAGGAGGTCCAGAGACGACGTCTACATGGCCTCTCAACTTAAACGGCCTATGACGACGTTTGTGTGTGCGATAGACCACAAAAACAAGAGAGAATCAACCCACGAAACTGTGAGAGAGTTAGAAACCAGAAGCAAAATCAGAGAAATAATCACACTTGGGACGATTTCTTGAAATAATCAGATATGAAAAAATTTCACACTTCATTTCTAGATATGAATCAAAGTGAAAATGGTGATTTAGAAGTGAAAATCTGGACAGAGAGGAGGAAAGAGGGAAAGAGCGAAAATGGTGAAGATGGATTTGCCAACAGGTTGGGAAAGAGAAATTTTTGAAGGAAATAAAACCGCATTGGATGGGATGTTTTATTGATTAAATTATGATTTTGGTCTTTGAACGGTAAAGAGTCAAATATGACCGGGGGAATGGTTGTACTGTAATTAGAAGTCATAATTTTGCATTTGGATAATCCTATACAGATATTTTTATGTAAAATAAGTCAAATTATGCATTTCACTTACTTTTGGATAATCCAATGCCAGTGCTCTACTCTGAAAACATACAGGCCAAAACCAGGACCAATGAGAAACTGAAGAAATTTTGTAGTTCTGTGACTCTAAAAAAAAAAAGAAGCGTTAAAAGTTAAAAAAATTTCAAGTGAATAATGCACGTTTACACAACAAAGTGTGAAGTTTCCCTTTTTCTTTTTTGTACCTTTTTTCGTCGCTATTATATAACCTCAAATAAACCTCACATTCAACTTGACCTCAGAATCAGACTTTATCATCTATTTTATCATTTACAAGTGGAAGCAGCTCGATCCGATTCCGTGGAGTCCGGGGTGTTTGAGGGGTACCCGGTGGCTGTTGTGAGAGCATGTGTCGCACATATCCGTAGAATGTACATCCAACAAGTGTTATTGCACATCCAACGGCATTCAAACCTGAAATCGGGTTTCGGAATATCAGCCATGATACGAGAACGGCAACTGCAACCTGTACATAACAAGACATCAATTGTTAAAGTTCAGTAAGGAAGTTGACTAACGAAATAAAACATATTGGTTGTGCATTAGATGAATACCAGCAACAATCCAGTTGAAAAACCAATGAGTACATGCAACATCAAGTCATAGGAAGTCTCAAGAATTCATTCAAAACACGGTGTTAATGGAAAGATTGAGTTGACCAAAATTGAAACTAGAGAGTAAAAAGTTCAAAACTAAGTATAGGGATCAATCTGTTTAATCACTGTAAAGGGCAAACCACATGGGCTATTTTAGTATTTAACCTGAAAAGACAAACATTATGCTTCTAGACTTGAGAAATAAAGATGAAACACAAAGCGCAGTGCATCAAACAAAACAATGACATCAGTAATAGCGAGAAATTAGACAGTTCAAATTATCTGAGTCTGCTAAACTGATCTCACCTTCAGGTTTCCAGCAACGTTAAATGTGACAGCAGTTGTGGAGTGAATCACGTAAAAGATGGAGAAGTTAAGACAGAAAGCCATCACCCCAGAGCTGAAGATAATTATGAGGGATGAACAAACAGACTGGTGGGTGTGAAGCCATTCCAATACCCCATTACCTTCGAGTAGCATTGCAGGTATTGCCAAGATCATGGTTGCAAAAGGTGCCATGTAGTACACCGTGTTTATGCTAAAGGTTACAGCCAAAAAAAAGCTCAAGTTACTACATAAATAATTGAGAATCAATCATGCACTTATGAACATAAATAATTTAGAATCAATCATATGCACTTATGAAGCCAGCAAGAAACCACGGTCGCACGCTCAGGTGCACACATGCGAGTACTTAGTCTCACACACTTTAATTTAAAGCTCTTTTATTGACTATGCAACCAAGGGAAGAAGACCAATGATATCACCACACATGTTCCCAGATCAGGGAACAGGAGAGGAAGAAGAGAAACCATACCGAGTAAATAATAATATAATAATAATCTTCATGATCCACTTCATTGCAGAAATGATGGGAAGAACAAGAGATTTTCAAAATGTGCTCAAGTTGGTGCTGGAGTGACAAACTCCCCACCTCAAGTATTGGACCATTAAGGGACCCTCGGACTGCATCAATCCAGTATATAATAATACTAATGTTTACATAGCAATGCATTGAATAAAAAGTTACGCAAAAGAAATCTAAATATAGAAAACACCAATAACATTGTTTATAAATTCAGATTAAGTTACTTCCAGGCATTGATGTTGCCATTATTTTTTATTTTATTTTTTTTTATGACTAGGGAATCATCCCACAGCAGAGCCCTTAGGACTCACCCATGGAACCTAAACCCCCAGGGAGACTAGCACAGCAACCCACCTCCATGGCCTCCCACTTAAATCGCAGTTTGATCCCAAGGGGAATCGAACTTGTGACATGGGGCTCATGCACATTGGAGTTAACATACTTTGGCAAATGGAACTATCGTTGCGGCAATAGCATTAGATTTTCACGAATCCAGCCACACTAACTAAATACAGACCAAATGCTAGAAATGCTGCTATAGGGTATCAAATAGTAATTTTTTTTTTTTTATATAAGTAATAAGTTAAGAATATTGAAAGAAATAAAAGCTGTTCCCCGCCTTAGGGTGAGACACTAGAAACGTACCAAAGGAGCTGAAATCCCAGTAAATAATCTGAAACCTCTGCGAATGAAACAGCACGGAGGCTATCCACCGCAAGGCTCCAAAGAAAAATGAGGAAGTGACAGATCCAATGGCAAAGAGAAATGCCTCACGGATAACCCATTCCAGGTGGGAGAAGAGGACTCAAAAGGAAACCCTAGAGAGAACCATATAAATTGATTTTGCGCAGCTATGACTCGAAACGCTTCCATTGTTTAGTGTGGAAGGCGATCTTAAGGGCCGCGCTTAGAGATAGTTTCAAAGCATAAATATTAATTTTCGGGAAGATAATAATGAATCCTTTCAAAAAATGAGATGGATGAGCTCCTAATACTAAGACAAAAGAAAAGCCACGTCATCATAATTCATGAACAGCAAGAAATATAGGAAAAATTAGTGCAGTATGGAATCCAAAAGGGCCCGATGTTTATGAAAGTGTTCCCATCCCCATTATCTATCCCAATCCAGGCAAGGTATAAAATAGAATGCCATCAGTTAGGAACATCACTTGCACGAACACCACAAATCATATTTCTTTATCCATTAAATTCCATATTTTCATTCACATATACCGAAATGGATCAATAAAGCAAACTCTATACTATTTGCGACAGTAATTTTCAAACTTAATATAATGTCTTACTGGCCAAGTTGCTCCAAAATCTACCTGAATCCATTTTAGCCAGTCATTGCCAGGCTAGGAGGCTGGTAACAGGTTGTGTGAGGCCACACCAAGTTTTGACCAATATTAGAAAGAATTTTTCACTACACTGAACCCACATGGAAGCACAAACATTGATGGTACCATTCTAAAGACATCCAACTTCATAGTACAACATGACAAGTCAAACATCACTTATCATGCATAAACAGTTTATGGTAGTTTATGGAACTGAAAACAATAAACAAACAAAACATTAATGTATATTGGTTACAACTAAAGGAAAAAGTTGACCTGGATGATTATTCTAAAAAAGGAACAAAGCAAGAAACAAAAAAATGAAATCTAAAAGTAAGGAAAAGTAAAAGGCCACAACAAAGACACTACCTGTCAAATTTGTATCCATGCAACAGAGACTCTGCAAGGATAGTTTTTGTGGAAGTAGCGAGACAGCCAAATAAAGCAGCACAGAATCCAAACATATTAAAACTAAGCTCCGTAACAGATGTAAGAAGAATTCCTCCAACAATGGGTACCAGAGAAAACCATATTCGCAAGTCGAAGTACTTTCTCCAAACAAGCCACTGCAAAACAACTGTTCGAATTGATATATCAGATGCAGTTATGATGCAATTTAAGAATTATGCTAAAAAGCAAGGACAGAGGTGTTGTTAAATTTTGTAATCATACTTGAAACTGACCTGTAGTAGCTGGAGTGAACGATTTAATTGTTTGCATAAACGAAACTGGGATGTAACGTAGGCTCACATTCCCCAAAACAATGTTTATACAGAACACAAATGACATGGGAAATATTCTCCTCCAGCGATCTTCAGGATCAACTACTATTAGCGGTTTAAGCTTCAGCACCTTAATCACGAGGAACGCTCCAATGGCCGAGCAAATGAAATGAACACATGATACTGATAGAGGAAACTTAAAATCCAGTTTCTGGAAGAAGAAATTAGTTTATTTTCACATCAGCTATGGGTCACCATGCAAAGCCACAAACATGTCAAGGTCACACTGTTTTTCCAACTATTGTTGGGAGTAATGACTCAGATCAAAAAGTTGATAATAAATGAGTGCAGAGACAATGATTAAATTTTAAAAAGGCATAAATTGTAATAACCAAATATAATGGTGACACCAGTGCAAGCAATATAAGTTCCTTTGACTGTAATAATCAGAAAATCACCAAAATAGTTTTCCAAACATATAATATTCATAAAGTAGAAATATTGACAAAATTGATAATCCTATACATGTGGAAGGTATGCACATTAGTTGAGCAATTGAAAACCTCAGGTCTAGGGGGCCTGGTACGTGCGTCGCTTTCTGGCATGTCCACCAAGTTCTTTTTAAGAGAGGAAATCCGTCATTTGAAAGCCTCAAGATAACTTGCAGAAAACATTCTTTCTTGGTTTGTTGCGGTACAAGTCTTGTTTCAACATTCATCCACAACAATTCTACTTCTCTCCACACGTATTTCAAAAACTCCCATGGTTTGAACTCATTTCAGAATTTCTATTTAAGTAATAAAGAAAAGGAGTCGCATATAGCATTCTAGTCTAGATCAAGAAACTATTCAGCAATCACTCCAACCCATCAAATGTGTTCAAAGAGCAAATAACCATCCAGCTTTTCCATATAACTAAAATTACTAAACTCACCAACCTGAATTTGAACGTAAATCTGAATCTCTTTGGATATAAGTAAGGAAAGCCCAGTGACAAACATCATGCCTGAACGTTTATGTAACAAAGCCATGTGACACACACACACAACTCAAACAGTTTTGACATATAAGATTCTCCCCTATCAAAACCTATTTTGGCCACCTCTGCAAATTCTCTTTTGACGTAGATACCTTGGAAAGAAAAATATTAGATTAGACGAAGACTCTCAGAGGAGCCAATGATATGATTTGAAACTGCATTACATTTTGTAAAATCCAGTATGTCCAACAACAATAGATTAATATTTTTTTATATGTAAAAGTAAAACTTTTTTGATAAAAGAAGGCATAGCTCAAGTACATAGGAAGTATACACAAAATACACCTAGTAACCACCAATCTATTCATGTATACACAACAATAGATTAATATTATTATCAGGTTCTACTAGTACGGTGGGAACCAACAAGTGGTCCAGAAATCTTTCCAAAATTGGGATTTCCAAGGTTTCCAAGCTTCATGTTAAGCTTAATTGAATGAAAACAAGGGCTTCTCATGATTATATTTCATCTCATCTTTAGAATAAAAGATGCATAGTCTAAGGCTAAGCAATTCAACTATCAAGTTATCAGATATCAGAAAAATGATATAATCAACTGCTCCTGAAACACAAATGTATACAATGCATTGTTGCAGCCAAAATCTATGACTTCTCTGTATGGATTGTCTGTTACAGAAAGAATGTAAAGAAATGAATACAACTCCAGCAGAACCCCAAAACAAATATTCATACAAAGAACAGTCAGACTACAATTTCATCAACAAAACTTTTCACGGTCCCATACGAGCAACCGTCTTCGCATGGCATGTATGGTGGGAGGCAAAGTCAGGACTGTTGCTAATATTAAAAAAATATGAAGAAAAAATCTAAAGAATTATGCAGATGTCTTGAGCAAGTTGTCTCCCTAGGTACTTTCCTCCCTTGTGAATTTGCTTCATTAGCCAGGTTGCTTCATTAGTAACGTATGGGAGTGTTAACAAAAATATATTACAGATATTCAACCCAACAAATTTATATCCACAGATCTGTTCATACTTATTTTCAAATTCACAGATCTGTTCTCCTACTTCACACACACACAGGCAGAGCCAACCAGTTAGCTCAAAGGTAATAACAAGTGACAGCCTTGCAGTAGACCTCCTTGTTAACCAAAATGAAAGGTAACCAATTATTCTGTGAAGATAAGCTACGCCAATAACAACATAACAATGACAATGATGGCAAAGGCAGAGACTATAACCAGCTCCATTCAACCCCAATTCCGCAACTCCCCCTCCCCTTGAGAGATTCTAACGTGTCAATAAACAGTGTAGCAGCAGGTATGCTGTCTATGGAAAACCACAATGTATGTATTGTGTACTCCACTTATCTACCTAATTTAATCAACTTAGTGACTGCGCATAGAAAATTCTACGACACTCGGATTTCAGAAATAACTTTATCGGGAAAAAAAAAACATTAAAAAAAAAAACAAAGAATTTTGTCTACCGAAACAAACAAAAATCGTCTCACTGCTTGGGTCACAAAACACAGCACAAACACATCTAAAATAAGTAAAATTAAAGGGAAAAAAAACCCAAATCCATAAATGAAATTAGAATTCACAGCACAAGCGTGAAAATAAGCCAACTAAATTAAGAGGAATAAAAAAACCAAATTACGAGAAATGTAAACGGACCTGGAAGATCCACTTATTCATGATAATTACAGTGACATTGAAACCCCACCATTGGATAATTGCCAACAGAGATCTAAACACGCTCCATTGCCACAAATTAGTCTCCTCCATCATTCTTTCTCTCTCTCTCTCTTCTCTAGAGAACCAGATCACCAGAGAACCTGGATCAGAAGGACTCCAGTTCCCAAATCAGAAAGCAACCCCCCTCCCCCCCTACAGCACTGCTGGGAATGGAAGGGCTAAGCAGATAGAGAGACGCACACAGACGAGAGAACTGGGTGGAATCGGGGCGTCTCTTTTGAAGGTGTCAAGAAATGTGAGGGAGGCTGTAACGGTGGAGGTGGCTCTTCCACTTTCACGTAAGATTCGTGCCTATACGTACGTGTTCTCTGTTTCTCTCTCACTCTGTCTACTAACATCTATCTCTTTCTCTCGTCTCTACGGAAATTGTGTGCCCCTTCTGCAGGAAAAGACCCCACTCCTGTGGGCCCCACAAAGGAGTTGATCAGAAAATCTCAGCCGTTCAAATGAATGTAGTTGAGATGAACGTTGAGGTTTGACCCGAATACATGCATCAAAAGTTGAGGTTTTCTTACTGATTACTATGGCTCCTTAAATTTATGCGACCGAAAGGGCGACCTTAATCATGACCTTTCAGCCTCCCTCCAATTAATTCCCCCTCATCTTAGGTGGGTGTTTAAATTCCCAATAATTCATTTAAATTAAAAATAAAAAATAAAATCTATTTGCAAGCTGTGGATGACATTTTTTATTTTTTATTTTTATTTTTATAACAAACATGTACTTCATTCCAAATGGGAATAACATCAAGCAGCAATGATTACTCCATTACAAATAAAATCTGGACAGCTATTCCACCATTGTAAAGCATCCTCAATCTTCCAAGCCAAACTTGCCAACATCATTATCTTGTCTTCTCGCATGTGAAATTTTAAAAACTGAAGGCCATGTGAAAATAAGATGCATTTTCTTTTTTAATGTCTTCAACGACTGTCCAGGAATTTCCATATTCGTACAGCTTTTAAATAATTATAATTTTTAAAGATATGATCATAATTTTTTAAAATTTAATTAATTGTTATTTCTATTTTAGAAAATATTTTTTTAATTTATTTACAAATAAACGTAACGTGTTTGAAAGTATTTTAAACATATGGATATCAAATAATAAATAACTTTTTAACGGTAGAACTTATTATTTAAGTCATAAGCGATAAATCTTAAAACTATAAATTATATTTCCCACCGCAATTCCTAATATACACTTATTTTGTAATAAAAATAGATTTATAATTTGACGTACTACATCAATTAATATCAGTTTATAAGTTTATTTTTGTAAAATCTTTTTGTGACTAAAACATTTATCTTAATTGGATATCACAAACTTTAAAGTAAATAATACGATTTAAAAAAAAAA
>QEOT01123905.1:0-20746 GCA_003123785.1 Pterocarya stenoptera | reverse complement strand
AAAAAAAAAAAAAAAGCCTTATCTGGAGATTTTTTATTTATTTTTATTTATTTTCTGGTTAGTGGGTGCATATGTCTCTGTATTTTTTGTCTCTTTACTTTTATATTTTCTCTTTGAATGAAAAATCTCATCTTATCGTTTTAGATGCCTATTTTGATGGTGGTTTGTTACATTTAGGACAGTTGAACCTGCTCCTGGTGTTGATCTTGAAGGTCTTGAAGTTGCTAGGGAATGTTTAACAGAGGCGTTTAAGCTCAATTCATCCTCTGTTGATGACCATATAAAGCCCAATTTGTTGGTTGACTTATTTCATTCATTGGAAACAAATGAGCATCATGAAGCTCGAACTGATAATGCTCATGGCACAATCTTGGAGGATGCTCGAACTGATACTGCTGATGCTAAGCTTTCAGAGGCATCAAATTCTGTGGTTCTCTCTCTCTCTCTCTCTCTCTCTCGTGTGCATGTGTTGTGCATGCATCATGTTATATGTTTTTACACACACACATTGTTCTCCTATTCTGCTTTTGATAATTAGTCATCCTAATGTGTGCCTTAAAGATGTTAAGTTTTAGGTGCTGGATTTTTCTTTTCAAACCATGGGAGTAAAAGGGCTTGTAGTGGAGCTCTGAGCACTCATTAGAAATAGTACTGATGTTTTGAACCATTTCTTGTGGCAATGCACATGGAATTCTATGATACTTAAGTTTAGTTACTGTTGATTTAGGAGGATATGATGGACTCTAATTTGGTAACTGTATTTGTTGTTAGGCCTGATCGATAATTTTTTTTTGGATCGGTAATCAAAGTATTTTATTCATAAAAGTAGGCAAAACCCAAGTATACAGGGATTATACATGAGAAATACCTAACTAGAGTTTACAAATGATAGTAAAAAGTCATGGACACTTAGTCCGTTACAAACAGTGGCCCCCACCCATGAAAACAATGTTTTAAAGAAAGAGACTTTCAGCTCCTCCATTGTCTTCTCACAGTTTTCGAAACTTCTATCATTTCGTTCCCGCCATATACACTAACACATGCAAATAGGGACCATTTTCCAGATTGTTGCGACTTGTGAATTCCCTCGGAGACCTCTCCAACTAGCTAGAAAATCCACCAATCTAAAAGGCATGACCCACGATACGCCAAGTCCTGTAAAAAAATAGTCCCACAAGGTCTTTGCCACCTCGCAGTGTAGAAATAGATGGACAAGAAATAGATGGTCTTTGCCTAATCGAAAAAATTGATATGATTATATAAATTTTGCCATACTTTAATACATTCATGAAATGGTAGCAAGTTCCCTTGTCTGTTAATATGTTTATAGGTGATATCCACCCTGTCTGTAATGTTTTTTGTCATATTGTTGGAGGATTTGAATTGATGTACTATAAATGTTTACTTTTGGTTGATGATGTTGTGGTGTTAAAATTTGTGTCTTTCATTCTGCTTGTTGATTTTCCTTTCTTTGGTTTTATCTGAGGTTATAATTTTGATGATGCTGCAGAATTGCATGCATTTGGAATTAATTTTGTTTCTGTTATCATGCAATGCTTCTTGAATTTGAGTTGTGACTTTGTTTCATGTTTTCCAACTCAAGCAGGGTGAGGTTGGGATGAGGAAACCTCTTGTATCGGGTAGGTTAATGTCTTCTTGTTTTGGTGCTGAAGTTGTTGTTTTCTGTATTGATCTTCTCTTACTCTGTAGCTTTCTTGTTGTATGGTATTTTAAGCTATGACTTTTTTATAGAATTTGCTGGTTTTTGTAAAAAAATCTGACAACACAAAGCCCCTATAGGAAAAACTGTGTTGCATTTTTTTTTAAGTAAGAAAATTTTTATTTTTATTTTTTGATAAGTAAAAGTAAGAAAATTTTTATTAAGAAACACAACAGTGCAACCCAAGCACACAGGTGTGTTGCATTTATAATGCCTTCAATTTTTTTGGTCCTAAACAGCCTAGCTTCGACAAGCTATCGGAAACACATCAATTTTTCTGAATACTGTTAGCAGTCATAGGTTGACTATTTTTATGTGTTGCACATGGGGCTTAAGTAATTTTTCTTGATAAGTAGAAAATTTTATTCATAATGGAAAAGTAGGCTTCACTATTTTGTGAAGAAAGATGAATGGTTGCAGAAGAGAGAGTCTTAGATTCAAGGGATTTTTCTGGATATTTAATTTAAGTATATCATTCTTATGTCTAATTAAGACGACTTGGGGGGAACTAGCTAGGAGTAGTATTTTTGTAAGTACTGCAACATTTATTAAAAGTGCAGAAATCCATTTACACAAGAAGTATATAAAAGGAGACACCAAACTAGCAAGAAGAAGATGAAGGGAAAAAGTCCTTAAAAGTCTAGAAGGCTAGAGAAGTGGGAGCTGTTGTGATAGAGATTGTTCTATATTATGGTTTGTAACTATGTCACCATCCTCTCATGGTCTTTAAAAGTTTGGGCATTGCATTCTTACCAAATGCACCATATTAAGCATGGCAGGACCATCCTTTAAATGTTTTAATTTTCGTGACTTTCCCAAAGATTTCACCAACGTACCAACGACTCCATCACCTTTGGGGGAATAACTCACTTGATCCCAAGTGTTGAATAATGCTGCCCTTTAAGTCCTTAGCCAACTCATAATGTAGCAAATTTCCCCATTTTGTTTGCACATTCAACGCCACTCCATCACAACAATATGCCTCTTTCTCAAATTTCCATCATCAAGATCTTTTCTAAGGTGTTCATTGGTTCATTCAAACTAGAAAATATCCTTGGAGTAATAGATGGCCAACCGACTCTCCGCTCTTTTTGCACATACAACACCAATCCATGACTATGATATGACGTTTCTTTATGTTGTCTAGAGTAAGGATCTTCCCCAAGGAAGCCATCCATTCAAAAAATGTTGCCATTAGGGTTGCCTTTATCTTCCAAATACCTCTCCATGGGAATGGATTTGTATTGTGCATTGTCATGGCTTGGTAGAAAGAGCAAACTGTGAACTTCCCTTTCTTAGAGGGCACCAAATTATCTTGTCTTCGACTCCNTCCCAAATAGATATCGATTTGAACAAAGCACCCAACTGGAGGCCAATATATTTCATAGGCAGCTGAGACATCTGGCATCCCAAAATGGAAGCCATACCCTCCACATTAGGAACATCCTCCACCGCAACTACTTTTGATTTGGCCAAGTTCATATTCTACCCTGATACAGCTTCAAAGCATAAAAGGAGAGCTCTCAAAGCTTGAAGTTGATCCTGGAAAGCCTCACAAAAGATTAGGGTATCATCGGCGAATAATAGATGGGATATCTTGAGAGTGCTAATATTGCCTCCCCCACTAAGAACCCATATACGAACCCACCCTCCATGATGCCTAAAATCATCTTCCTAAGAGCTTCCATCACAAAAACAAAAAGTCGCGGAGATAGAGGGTCACATTGTCTCAAGCCTTGTGAGCTTTTAAAGAAGCCTTTTGGCATTCCATTCACCAATATAGAGAAGCAAGCCGTAGAAATAAAAGGATGGATCCATGTACATCATTTCATACCAAAGCCATATATCTGTAGCATGTAAAGCAAGAATCTCCAATTGACATGATCATAAGCTTTTTCCATATCCAGCTTGCATAAAAGTTCCGGCTCTCCAGACTTGAATTTACTATCCAAGCGCTCGTTGGCAATAAGCACCAAGTCAAGAATTTGCCTACCTTTGATAAAGGCATTTTGAGGCTATGATATTAACTTCTCCATCACCTTGCTCAATCTTTTCACCAAAAATTTGGAGAGAATCTTGTACATCCCGCTCACCAAGTTAATAATCTTTTACCTCTACAAATTTAAAATGGATTAAAAAAGACCAACATTTTGTTGCCTAGGGTTGGTACCATTTGGGGAAACTGCTCAACCATCAGATAAGAAGAAATTGTTTGATGCCCCTGTATTATTTGAATGTTTTTGTATCTATTTTGTTTTGATGTATTGCCGAGATTTTGGTAAAGAATACTTTCACAAATAAGTTGGTGGAGCTGTTCATAAATGTTAAGACTTTATTCTACAATGTAATTGAGCTGGAGATTGGTTTAGAATTCTTCCCACATATTTATAAATTTTGCACTAATGTATTTTTATTGACAATGTTGTTGGTAGGTATGTCTAAAGATGAACTTTTTGGACAATTCTTTGCCGCACTTGAGAAAATCCACTTTTTCAGAACCATGCCTGATGGAAATGATGACCCAGTCCAATTGGAGAAAACAACCCGTTTATTTCAGGACGCTTCATCTGTATGATTCATTCTCCTGCAAACCTACATATGTTGCATTCAATATATGGATTTGTATGCTTATGCTGCTTAAGATTATGGGTCAGCTGATTATTTTAGTTTAGTGTGTAGTCATAAAAATATTGTTTTTGATAAGTATGTAAAATATAGAACTACAAGGGATTTTGCAAGATGTTATTCCGTGTGCCTTGGAAATGCTCCTAAAGCAGAGTGACTCAACTTCCCTGCACAAAACTATGAGAATGGAAAGGTGTGTAGTCTCAAAAGCACGATAATCTAAAGGTGAGACCACTTCATTGTCATGACCAATGGGAATTAAGTAAGGGAATTCATGCCAAACTGTCTAGTGATTTTGGAGTTGTTAATCTATATTTCTCAGACGTTTATTGTTATATCTTATAAAAAATAATATTTATTTCTTAGACGTTGTGGGCTTATCTTTGGAAAATTTAGGAGTAGTTGTCAAACATATGAATCTTGCATACCATCTCAGTTTTGCCCCTTGGGTTTTAGTCAACTTTAGTGTTTGGTAATCCAGTTCCCTCATGCAGTATCTCAATAGAATATCCATGCTTTGGATTCGACATGACATACTAAAATGCTGCTTAACTGTAAATTACATGGTTGGAATAAATAAATTGAGCAGTTCATTCACTAACAATATATTGGTTCCTAAAAAACTAAGTTGCAGCCCAACAGTTAAGCTCATTGCTATGGGATGGGAGTTCCTGGGTTCAAACCACCATCCAAGTATTTATCCTAAAAAAATTACCTATAAAAAAAGTAATATATTGGTCCCTCTTTTTTGGTGAATTAAAAGGATGTTGATGGGAGTTCATATTTTTATAAGGACGTTGTGGTGTGATTTTTCCCCTTATATTCCCTTGGTGGCTTCATTATTCATGGGTCTTATTATTGATTTATAGAGTTGGCCCCTTTCTCTGGCTTCTTAGGGTTTATACATCACTTTCCCTCAGATCTCGTCTCAATGTTTCTATGTCGCTAAAGATAGAGAAAAAAGTTTTAAAAAACACAAATCCTGCTTTGTCTTATCTTCATCTACTTTGTCGGTTGAAAGGCTTCATCATCTGGTCAGTGTGGATTCGATTCAGTTCCCACATGACTCGTTCCCTTGAAGCAATATTGAGTGTGTTGCTGCTTTTCAGAATCTCTCCCTCAGTCTCTTCCTCTTGTTTCTTTGGGAGAACGCATGAGCAACTATATTTCTCTCACTTTTTCAAACAAAAAGGATCGAATCTTATTATGTATTTGTAATTACCTATAAAAAAAAACTATATCCTTGGGCTAATTCAAATACAATTTGGGACAAAGTCAAGTCATCCCATTCCTTTATGCATGGAGTACACATATACGTGTCAATACAACCTAGAAGTGAGGATATGCTAACATGAGAATTAATATATGTTTTTGGCGAATCCTCTTATTTGGTTGCTTGTAGCCTTCTGTAGTTCTAAAGAACACATACGCTCTTAACATTTGGCATCAGGGCCTTTGTATAGAGGAAAAGCATATGAAGTCTTTCTTCGCAGGAGGGAGTTTCAACCTAATTAAAATATAAAGTCGCTAATGGATTATTCTATTAAAGTAGACGCCCATATTCTCATTGTTCTCATGGGTGATGAGTCATGAGCATCTTGATGAAAACATTGAGGAGTGTGGTTGTGTAACGATCCAGTCCAATAATTCTAAGTTCGGAATATTGATAATTTTTATTAAGTCTAAATTATATTTAATGAGCTATATTAGATAAGCCCACAGACGATAAATTATTGAGGTTGATTAGAAGTTTTAATTAGACTTAATAACTAGGTTAAATTTCATTTATTATTGAACAAGTTAGACTCGTTTTAGAATTCAAAAAATTGGCCATTAGAAATTTATTTTAATTTAAAATCATCACTGATTGAAGTCCTTTACACAGTCTTAGTCACTGCCAATCCTATATTGAATGAACTACTAGATCATGTTTTTAAATTCAAATTATCTTCTTAGATGATTATTACTGAGTGTTCAACATATTAGTGTCACTACATGTATTGGCCGGGTCTAACTCAAACTCGTCGGCACCCTCTCCCAAATCTCTCTAGAAATATCTCCATTCCGCGTGTTATTTGGAAAAAAACCATAAGCCTCCATAAGTCCAGCAGCTGAACCCAAGATACCTAGTCCAGCACTGTGATCGATTTTGTTTCGGAAATTTTAGGAAGCAATACTACAAGGTAAGTAGTTTGATCAGAAATTAGGATAAATATACGTTAGCTAGTTATATATATATTATTATTTAAGCCAGTTCTTTGGAAGCTAGTGTTTACGTACCACGCATGTCATGATATTTGCAAACACGTTATTCATCATGTTTCATTCCACATATTATAGTTATGTATGCATTATGCATCTCACGTTGCATAAGACACGTAATCTTTCATAAGATCAAGTGTAAGATAAACTCAAAATAATTAATCAGATAGTCATTCAGATGCATGGTACCAATGCAATTTAAGGGTGGATGTGCAAGCCACGAATTTAAGTGTGGTCCACCATAGTATGCTAGAATACTATTAGTGACTCCCCTTGGGACCGCAAGATGTGGGGCTGGTGCACAACCTTGCACACAGGGTTAAGTATGTGGGCCAGTATGATAAGTAAGATAAGTCATGCATGTCATAACATACGTATGAACAATCATGATTTTAAGTTATCAGCACAAAATATTTTATGAAAAACCTTATGTTAAGTATGTTTACGTTATGATGAGTTTCTTATTGAGTCATCGATTCATTTTAGTTGTTTTATATTTTTAAACCACCCCATGTCAGAATATTTATGAAGCTAGAATTGCAGGACGAGACTTAGTCCCGAGAGGCGTGACAGTGGCCTAGATCATGTACAAAGATTTTAAGTTATGATTTTTATAGCACAAACTTCGAGAAATTGTAATAAATGCTTCCTCGCGCTCTCTTTTATGATTTCAGTATTTTTAATAAAGAACGATTTTTATTTTTTGTGCAATCTTTGTATCTGGCGTAATTATAAAAAACAAATATATTTTTAAGTCAGGTTCAATATTAGCACTCTGGCTCTCAAGAATTTTTAATTTATTATTAACCGTGGGGAGCGGGGTGTTATAGGTTGTTAATGTTGTTTTTTCATCTATATTATTTTCCCTTTTGTTGAATGCAGTTGAATTGTTAAGTGATCTGAAATTAACATGGCGTGATTTCCAATATACTTTTTTGTTACTTGTTTATCAAATCAAGTAATAAGCTGTAGGCATTAACATCCTGGGTTCGATTATGCATAATAAATTCCTTTAGATTACCTGATACACGGCTTTGGCTTGTGGGGTTGTGTATCTGGGATTTATTCTCTAATGGCGGGTTCGAAGGACTTTGCCTATGTGAGGTTCCACATCATAACCATTTGAGAACCTGATTTTATACACGATTCTTGTTGAGTCTACCACTCTTTTCTTCCATTTTGATCCTTTTGTTGGTTGGTTTCCAATATTTAGTGATGTACTTATTATGTTCTTTTTTAATGGTTTTCTGCTATTTTTATTCCTTATAAACATGGCATTTAGGTTATGTAATTTATGATTTCCTAGTTCTTTTTATTCTTTGTCCCCTATAATACTTTATTGACAATTCTTTCCACTTATCAAACAAATAATACTTTATTGACAAAAATTTTCTCTGCCACATTAGGAGTTGGAAAGATCCGGATGCCAGACATTGGATATCGACAACCTAGCTGAGACCTTAAAATCACAAGGTGTTTTTAAGTTTGCAAGCCTATGGTTGTGCTAGCTTGTGCTTTTCATGCTTATATTTTCTTGCTCATATTTCTCTTAAAGAGAGTTTGTGAGATTGAATTTTATTTTCCCTCGTTGCTATTGCATAAGCTGTGCTAACTCTCAGTTACATGTATTTCCAATGAGATATATGCCATGAAAAATGCTATCCAAACATTTATATATGCCTTTATGAATGTGAGCCTGGGGGCTGTTTTTTTTTTAAATTATGTTTTGGTCCATCAACATTCAATGATATTACTCTCCGGGCAATATGTTGTTGACAATATCTACATTATCTGATTAAGGGGCGGTTTGGATTGATAGGAGAGTTGAGATGGGTTGAAATGGTTTGTGAATAGTAGAATAAGATATTTTATGAATATTATTTTTTAATATTATTATTATTTTAAGATTTGAAAAAGTTGAATTGTTTATTATATTTTGTGTGGGAATTTGGGAAGATTCTTTTGGGATTTGAAAAAGTTAAATTGTTTATTATATTTTGGTGTGGAAATTTGAGAAGATTCTTTTGGGATTTGAAAAAAAAAATATTATTATATTTTGTGTAGGAATTTAGAAAAGTTGTAATGATGAAGTTGAGATGAGTTGAGATGGGTTGAGGAGAGTTTTGAAACCAAACGGCCCCATCCGCTTGGTAGATTTATTATGTAAAGTTTTCCGTGTGCAGGTAACAGGGCCATGCAGTCAAAGCTGTATTCTGATGCAATCGAGTTGTATACTTGTGCTATAGCACTTCGTGAAAATAATGCTGTCTACTACTGTAACAGGTGCTCTACTACTGTGTAGATTTTCTAATCTTTGTTGTCTTAGCTAGATGCATTGACATTAGTTCTCACAGAGTGGCTCACATTGAGTGTTGTTCTTATGTCTGTATGTTTGTGTAATTCTTCAAAATTTTAAGCCTGGAGTATGGGATAAATACAATTTACACCCTCAAACTACTAGGAGTTTTGCTGTACCCCGAACTACTAAAACTGACACTTTGAACCCTACTATCAATATTGTTCCACGTCACCTATTTTTCATCCATCCTAATGTTCAACATTGAGAATATGCAAAGTGTCAGGTCTTTGTAGTTCGAAGGTGTAGTGGGTCAATTTTTGGTAGTTTGGGGTACAAAGCTCCTTGTAGTTGGAGGGTGTAAAATGTACTGGTCTCCTAAAATATAGAATAATTTTCAACACCACAATGCATGTCAACCACTGTTATTAAAACTTCATGGAAAAATCCATTCCCCAGCCAACCGCATCTTGCCCAGGAAAAAGAAAAAGTCTATTCCCCAACATCAAATCTAGATACCACACCAATGAAAGGTAGTCTAAATTGGGGTTTAGGTAATATAGATGCTGTATACATAAGGTTATTCAGGTCGTATACAATGCCAAATGATGGTAAAGTCTGTTGTAAACAATGAGAAAAATAAAGATGTAAAGGTGAATTAGAATTCTAAACCCAACCTTCCATGTCAAGGTGGACCCAAGTCATCACACCATCTAACCTCCTCCCCCACACCCCTCCATCCCTCCCTCCTCCCCCACAACACACTAGATGAACACAGGCATACTTTGGGACCAAATTCCATCTATTGTAATGTTCAATATATCTCAATTACGAAGAAGAGAAAAAAAATTCAAAGGACATTTGCTGTTCACTTGATGACATTTAGCAGGAACTTTTCTTCAAATGCTTAAAAATTTATTGCTATTAGACTGACATGCCTTGCTTGTTGAACATTATTTCTTTTATCTGTTTGCCACAATTTCAAACTTATTAGATTTTTGTATTCTTTAGAATGCAAATATAGATTCATTAACATGATGTGTGAAACTCAGAGCAGCTGCTTACACTCAGATCCACCAATACACTGAAGCAATCAGAGACTGCATGAAATCCATTGAAATTAACCCAAGTTATAGCAAGGCTTACAGTCGTCTGGGTTTGGCTTATTATGCACAAGGGAACTACAGTGATGCTATCAATAAAGGATTTAAAAAAGGTTGGTGACAGATTAATTTCTTAGTGCCAGTCGTTGCATAGTACTTTTTTTTATAATGCTTCCAGTTTTTTCCCTGCATCCCTGTTGGAGGAAAGTAGAGGTTGAGCTATAACAATTAAGACATTTATATGCATCATGCATGCATACTAATGTATCAGTTGGGGGTAATTAATAAAGACTTCAGACTTCATTGAAATGATTGAGCAAAATGATCTCTATCTTCCCTTATATTTGAACAGTTAACAGATGAAAGATAACACGCTATGCTTATTTTTTGAAAACAAAACGCTTATGCTAATTTTTTATTAACAAAGTTTTGCCTATATACTTATCAAAAAAAAAAAAAAATTTGCCTATATTTTCAGTTTGTTTTCTCTAGGGGTGAACGCAGGAAAGTTATGCCAAACTTTGGTTCTTTGATGCTTTTAGTTTGTTTGTGCGTCATTTGTGTTTGGGTTTGACTTGAGCTCAGATGTCTCTGCTTGAGCTTATCATTATCTTAAAAAGGGTATTGAAAGCTTGAACTTGATTTTAATTGTGTAATTAGGTAGTCTCTCTTCTTCTTGTTGTTTTCCCCCTTCTGTTGGAGATATAAAGAAGAAATATGTCAACAGTGTATAACACGACTAACAAGAAAGACGGGGACTAAATATAGGAAAGATTGAAAAATTAAACTAGCCACCCTCAAAATATACGCATGTACATAAGTGAAGTATGTGACCTATTTGTTTCCCTAGTAACTGTGCGACTTGAGCTGGTGATGAGTTCAAGTCCCACCTTGTCAAGGTCCTAAGATCTGCACTTTAATTCATAAAGCAGTTCAGGGATTAAAAACTTAATCATGTTTAACAAGGCACTTTTTGGGGGAATGGCTATGGAGGTACCGGGTATGCCATGGAGAGGGAGGGCCTTGTGTCGATCAATGGTGGAAGCAAAATTCGGTAGCATGTGGGGGAGGATGGGGCTTCTAATGAGGTTAATCACCCTTTTGCTTGGAGTGTGGAAAAATATCAGAAGGGGATGAGGAGATTATTCTCGTTTTATTAGTTTTGAGGTGGTGTATGGGTTGAAAGTTTGATTTTGAAATATGATGTCGGTATGGAGATCAACCTATGAAGATGGTGTTCCCGGTATTGTTTAGTAATTCTAGCTGTAACGAGGCTTCGGTTGCAGCACTTGAGCAGTTGGACAATATACCACAATGGAACAGTACTTTATCGGATCAGCATTTGATTTGGAGATGTATGCAATCTCTTTATTATTTTATTGAGAATATTTTGTAAGGATTGAGAGGGGGGGGGGGTTGGATTCCTACCAAAACCAGTCCTTTGAGGTTAAATCCTTTTACCATACGCTCAACCATCATATACAGTAGATAATTTGAGAAAGGGATGGGTGATAATATGGACTGGTGTTGTATGCGTAGGCGGAATACTTCTTTCATCAACTTTTAATGGTGGTTAACCCAAGTGGCAAGGGCGAACTTTTGTGCACGTGCCCCATGTCATACGTTCGATTCCCCCCGGGATCAAACTGCGAAAGTGGGAGGCCATAGCGGTGGGTTGCTGTGCTAGTCTCCCCGGGGTTGAGGTTCCATGGGTGAGTCCTAAGGGCTCTGCTGTGGGGTGGTTCCCCCGTCATAAACAAAAAAACTTTTAATGGTGGTTGGGGGTTAAGGGTATTGATATTTCTTCTGTTTGGGTTTGAATGGGTTATAAGCCAAGGGGTTGGTGGAGATACCGGCAATACCCTTTGGGAAGATGGTATCATTAAGTGTGGAGGATGTTTCTGCATATGCCAGGACCACAATGCTAGAACCTTTGAAGATGGAGAGAGGACAGTGTTAGAGTTAAAAGCCATTATACTCAAATCCCTTCATAGATGGATGGCTACTCATAATTTCTCTCAATTTCCTAGTTTTCTAGATTGTTTGATCTCTTTTGCTTTTTCCTCTATTAGTGAGCAGAGCGGGTCTCTTGCATACATCAAGCTTTTGTGGAGGCTTGAATCATACGTAGCCCTTGTTATTTCTCATATAAGATCCAGTTATCACATGGCCATATTGACTTTTCCTGTCAAATTTAGTAGAACATCATCCTTCCATATCTCCTCTCATTAATCATAATAGCCAGTTACATGTCCGACACTGTATTTAAGACAGAATTGTACGAGTGAAGAGAAAACATACTCTCTAGATGGATGTTCATTGAATTTATCCTTTTTATTCCCTGAATCTTTAACAATTGCTTTATGGTGCGCAGTCAATCTGTAGTTATAGAATCATGCACCTACACATTCTTTTGTTTTTTCTTTTTTTTTTGAACAAGTTCATCTACATATTAAAAAATGCTATCTCCAGAATAATATTTGAATAATCCTTTAACTGGGTAAAAGACATGTCACGTTTGTATAGTCTGTAGGGTTCCTCGTCATAAAAAGAATATTAAGAACAATCCTTCATTGGGTATCAAAATAGGTCTCTTTTTTCAATTATTGTTTTTGGCTCGATTAAGAACTGTCGTAAAATTATCTCTAATTGTGAGATTTTGCCTTTTCAGCAATGCAATTAGATCCCGATAATGACTCTGTCAAGGAAAATATTCGGGTTGGTTCTTCTATTCCTAATTCTTCTTTTTCCTGTTCAACTTTATCTTTATCATGGCATTGTTGTTACCAGGTTGCGGAGCAAAAACTGAGGGAAGGCCAACAACGCACAGAACATGATCAGGTACCTAGTTTCTCAACTAGGAAAGAATTGCAGGCCACCTTTAAATCATTATTAAATGACACTTTTTTGGATGTAGGATATGACATTTCGCTAGTTTCTCAACTAGGATGTGATATTTTTACTTAAGCTTATTTGGTGTACTTCTGCATATATACTGATGTTCTTTGGCCCTTGTTGAACTCACTTAAAGCTATGTCTAGATCACCTCAACTCATCTCAAACCAATCATTGATTGGATCCACTATTTTTTAACTTTTTTTTATAAAAAGTTAAATCTATCTCAATCTATTTACATTCAAACACATCTAAATGGGATCCACAAAACATTACTATTCACAGATAAACTCAGATCATCTGAGATCACCTCAGCCTCCAAACGCAGCTAAATCATGCATCCACCCAAATTTTGACATCAATGACAAGACATTGGTTCCTCGGGATCTCTTCCAAATGCAATTCTGAAACACATAAGCATTTGTTGTCGTCCTTAATCTGTTTGTTTTGCTAATGTTAACCCATGTTTCAATAAGTACTGTGGAACTTATCCTTTCCCTTATCCTGCACAGAATACTTCCTCAACAAGTCGTGGCGATCAAGAATTCGAAAACCAGTCTACAGGAGGGCAAAGTAGTCGTGCAACACCACCTCAATTTACGTCCATGCCATTTGGCAATACTGTCTTCCCTGCTGATTTTGCAAGCATGTTTATGAACATGGCAAATGCATACCAGGGACAGAATTCTCGAGACGGGCATGAAGAAGACAACCATGTGAATGGGGCCGATGATCCTGAAGTAAGAATAGGGGGGAATATCAATTTGAATTTTGGAGAACAAATTCCTGAGGAACTAACAGGAGCTTTGAGATCTGTGATGGAGATGTTCACAGGGGCAGCATCCCATCATAATTCACAAGATACCACGAACGGAAGACCGCCACAGAACTAAAATCTTCTTCGGAGTCTCTCCGAACTGGAAAATTATTAGGTATTTTCGAAGTACGGATAACATGGTGGTATTTTTATCCTATCTCTTAAAATTCATCATATGATAGAATGAAAATACAACGTCTTCGAACTTTGGAAATATCTAGTAATTACTCTTTATGTATAAACTCAACTCTCAAGACTTTTTGCATCGTTATTATTCATTTTCATTTTCTTTCTACTACGAAATTGTCTCAAATTTGACGATATTGATGGACAGGCACCAACCTTTCGGATGAAAGCAGACCATTATATATAATTGTCCTCATTTTTTGATGTACATAATACGTTATTGTTAGGCAACCCATTATGCCTGGTTGAAGGTCATTTGGATCTTCCACTCTTCATTAGAGAATCTCCCTCAAATCTTTTCCACTTTGTTCTTATGTGTCGTTGTGTCGTTTTCTTGTTGGGAGGGTGGGTTCACTTCTTGGACTATTACCCGTCCCAGTTGTGTCCCCATTATAGTTACCTTTCATATCTCTCTCTCTCTCTCTCTCTCTCTCTCTCTCTCTCATATCTCTCTCTCTCTCTCTCTCTCTCTCTAAACACGGCAAAATGCAGAAATAAGAGTATTATTCGGCTGCTGAAAAATACTAAATTGACAAAAGTAAATTTACATATTTTGCAATAGAAAAATTATTTTCATCAGTTACTATTCACTATCATATACTCCGCACCCTATGAGTTGTAGGCATGGGTGTGGAAGTGAATAGTAGTTGATGTATAGCATTCCTATTTACAATATCACAGACCATGCCAAACTATGTTAGTTTGTAAGTTTACATTTTTGCTATTGCAAGATCATTTTGTGCATGAAGTGCTTATTCAAAAATACTACACCTTTTAATCATTCTTTCATTATCACTTAATTGACATTAAATGATTGATAAATAAGTAAAATATGACTAATAATTTTTCAATCATTTAATGTTATATATATAAATATATATATATATATATCAAGAGATGGTGAAACGATGATAGTACAAAAGATGATGAATAACATTATTCTTAACTGCCACTGTGCTAACAGACTAATACTTCTTTTTTTCTTAATTTATCAACTTGTTTTTGCAAAAGAAAAGGTATATAGGGACACACAAGTTCAAAACAAACTATAAATAGAAGATAAATGTTGTTGTTGGTTTTTTTTTTTTTTTATCTTAGATTTTGTCATTTCTAATCACATTTGTTGGTGCTATATATATATATATATAATATATAAATATATTAAGTGCATGGTTGTATGTTTAAGTAATTAATATATGAATCCAAGGAGCAAATATAAAATGAATAGAAAAATTGTTCTAAAATGAAGTAACTGAAGCAAGAGAGATCATGATGTCATATGCGTTGCATGCCCTAGTCACTAGAAAGGGAAAGATGGGGAAAGGAGATAAGACGACGAGGGAAAAGAGGAAAGGAAGTAATTACTTCAGTGGTCTTTGATGAGGTGTGACAAAACAATGTGCCTCTAAAAGGTTTCATTGACTCGGGCTACTCAAAGAATCCCTTTTTCATCTTTGAACCAGAGCGAGTAAAGCTGCTTCCCTTTATTCTTCTGACCATCTCCACTTCATATTTGCCATTTGGTGGATGAAAAGGCTTTGCTTGCTGGGTCCTCCCTCGCCCACTCTAGTACTCTTTCCTACCTTCTTACCCACAAACTCTCTCTCTCTCTCTCTCTCTCTCTCTCTCTCACAGATACATATATAATTATAAACAAGCAACCACTTCTGCAGTGATGATCCTAGATCTGCATGCTTTGTATTTGCCTAATTTGTAGAAAGAATGCATTTTATTCATCAATATTAATCTTTCTCAGTTTCCTTCCACGATGAGAAAACTTCGTGTTCAGCCCATCTGCAACGTAGAGCTTGGCAAAATAGTTATTGATCACTGCATGAAATTAGAGTACTCATTCGTAAACTATAAGGTCATGTTTTACACTTTGCACTATATTTGAACCTTTAAAATTGATACATTTTCACCCTCAAATTAACTACTAGAAACAGGAAAATTAGCACTCTTCATCCTAATCTAATATAAGCACATGAGTATTATATATATACACAAAAAACCTCAATGCATATATGGTACAATGAAACATATATATACTGAGCAAGCGTACACTAGGCCTCATTTGTTTTCACAAATCCTCTCAACTCATTTAATCGTTATAACTTTTCCTAATTCCTATACAAAATAAAATAAACAATTCAATTTTTTTAAATCTCAAAACAAAAATAATATTAAAAAAAATATTCTAATAATATTTTATTCAACTTTTAATTTTAATCTCAACTCATATCATCTTATCTATTAAAACAAATTACGAGGCCATTATAAGTTTTTATCTCTGCCTGGCCTCTTGATCTAGCTCCCCTAAAATTCTTAAGTACTTCTCACACTCTTTAGGAGGGAAGAACCAGAACCCCTTCTCCCTAGCTGCCACATTATTCATTTATAAACATATATATGCATTTCTTTTCATATTTTCTTTCTTATTTTTCTCTCAACGTACCGACACATGTTGAGTTCATGATCCATCGACAAGGGATGGAGGGGGAGCAGTCCTTCCGATCTTTCCTCCCTAGCACCCGCCTCCCCTTGTCGGCCCCTTTCATTTTCTTCTCTTTAGTTTTCCTCTATTTTTTCTTTGAGAATTTGGATCATCATGTACACCTGCCACGTGGACCATGCATGTATTGCCTTGTCGAGTGATGTTTCTTTTACAGATTATCTGTAATTCTCCCCTTTATTCGTTTTTAGTTTTGGTCGAGTACTCCCAACGACATTAATCATCAACCGGAAGTTGCATGGCCGGATTAATTACATCTTCAGAACTATATATATATATATATTTATTATATCTAGAGTGGCTCATCGATCGATCTTTTTTGTTGCATTAATATTGGCTCGTGTTGATCTCACTATTATCGCGCTCATGCTAAAATCTGATCTTGTACTACTGGGCTTTCAAATAATATTCAAAAGTCCATTAATATTAGGGTAACTCTTCCATTTATATATGCTGCATGTGTTTAATATATGTATATAATAATATCTTAGAGAATAGGCCGTCTTCTTCATGCGCAGTTGTTCATGATCATGACATGAAGTTGGGTGAAGATTCATGTCCTGTCATTTTCGTCCACTCCATACATATAAGATCGCTGTTGATCTAACCTCCGATATTGCGGTCCTGTACGTAGGAACTCAATGGTCCCAAGACTAGCTAGCTAGCTAGAGCGTGCTTGTTTACACTTAGGACAAACTACCCCCAAGTAAAGGACAGAAATAATTAAACAAACAAGTTATGCCTAGCAGCTAATTCATCATGAACAATATTTGCACATAAATGACGACCATTTTCTAATCCACCAAACATATCATTTATATATATAAAAGTTAAAACATTCGATATGGCTCTGATCTGCACTTCCATTTTGTGTGTTCAGATCTAGAAGAAGGAACAAGATATTCTCCCACCAAAGACAACGATACGACAAGTTTTCTAGCACTGTTTATGGGCCATTGTTCTCCATTTGTTTCCCACTTTGTTACACCTAACATGCATGCACGCTCGGTATATCCAAAATAACTCAAAGCTTATAATTAAATGCTTTTTCTCATGATCTATACATTTATATATATCTACCTTTTGGCCATCCATTTCTGAAACCAGAGCACATTTCAACATTCCTATTACAGACTGTCATCTGCATTAAAAAAACAATGGAAAAGAGAAAGCGGGAAAAGTAAAAGGACCCCCACAAGATTTCAAAGCAAAGAAAGCACATTTTTGAGTGATAAAGTTATATTGACTTTAACATCTCCACAAAATATATATATATAGATTTACAGTCACATTTGAGCATCAACCCACATCAATCAAATTGGTATGAGAGAGTGAAAAGAAATCGACTGTTTTCACTTTGTACAAAACCTTTAACCTACTTTATTCCATGGTGGTCTTTCTCTTTGTCAGAGTCCTTATCCAACTCTTCCTCATCACCTTCACTCCCTCCACCTTGCTGCTCACGTGGCACACATTGCCCTTGTTGGACCTTTTCCATCTGATGAGCTGGAACAGGTGACCAATCCTCTTCCGCCACCTGAGTGAGGCACGCGGTTTCCCATGTTCTACTACAGACTTGGTGGCGGTTGCCGTCTCCTTTGTCTCCTTAGCTTCTTTGGTGAACAAGGGGTGATTCCGAGATATGTTGCAGTTCTCTAGAGGGACCTCAGAAGAAAGTACTGGATTCTTCTCCCACGAGGCCGCACCGTTGTCTCCAAACTTGATTGATATAAATGAGTCTTCAAAAGCTAAATTGCGAGTGTGAAAATGGATGCCAAAACAAGAAAAAAATATAATTAAAGAACTTATACGTACAAAACAAAATTCGTTTCGTTAATACATGTATGGAAATTAACTAAAAGATATACATGTTCTTTGAACCCAAATGTGGTAAATCAAGACCTGAATTGCACAGATCCAAATAACTACCTGCATTTCATGGTATTATTTACTGTCAATATTATATATCTAGGCTAAGGGATATGGGTCATGATGATCCGAGAGGGATCCCTCCTAGATCTCATTGCATATAGATATATATATATATATATATATCGGCAATAGAATGTTCTTGCTTGTCTTCACTACTATTTTGTCAAAAACTCTGAATTCGACGCGCATCGATGATTTCAAATATCCTTCTTTACAAGTCTCTTCGGCAATAGACATGATAGTTTTTTTCGAAGTTAGTTAAACTATATATCATGATTTCTCAAAAGTCTCTATATGTGAGTATATTCCTATTTATTCCATAAATTTCAGACCCAAATTACTCCTAACATGACAAATTGACAATGCCATTCAAAATTTCTGTTTGCCACACTCTCTCTGTGCTGCTTTGCTCTGACCATAACTTTATCAGTATAAAAATAGATAACTAGCAAATACAGACGCAAACAAAGGTGGCCTGGAAATTTTAAATCTCCTACATATAATAGTAATGGAAACTTGTGATGGTGATAAGAGGAGTAGCTAGCAGTACTAATTATACAGCAATAGTACCTTCTTGACTAGTGGAGGCATCGTGATCTGAGTGCTCCGATTTCCAATGCCGGAACTCGAGTCGACTGAGAAGAGAGCCTCCGAGAGCAAAGATCTTTGGAAGAGTGATGTGTGGCATTCTGTGTTTGGAGGAGCTTTGTGCTCTAGTACGGGTGCTGCTTCGAGCTGCTGCAGAGGAAGGGTGGCCTTGTTTTGAGGCCAAGATGAGGAGCCTCTCATTCAGGCACAAGGGGCAGACCCCTATTTCCACTTGTTTGGGATGAAAATAGCAGGTTAACGAGTTTTCTTCTCTGTAACCATTCATGTTCTAGTTGAGGAAAGGTGAATAAGAAAGCACAGTGCAGCGGAGAACACAGAGAAAATATTTGAATCGATCTAAAGGAGTGATCAGTGACTGAATTTATATGGTGGAGATCCATTTTATAGTATACAGAAAAGTTGGAACACATATGCATATATGGCCCACAAACAAATCAATAGCCCATCTAATAATAATAGTAATAATAATAATAATAATAATAACGAGAAATGATATTTTTAACTTTTTGGTGTTGCATTCATTAAAAAAAAATTAAATAAATTTAAAATTTAAGTAAAAAAGTTATTTTTTTTTTAAAAAGAATGTGCAAAATTTACATAATATAATTAATATATTGCTTAGGTTATTTTCTAGAATTCAATCAGCCCAAAGTATTTCCAAAAGAGAAAACAGAAAGAAAAATAAAAGATCCATCTCATTAATGAAAGTTAAAAATTGAATAAAATATTATTAAAATATTATTTTTTAATATTATTATTATTTTAAGATTTAAAAAAATTAAATTATCTTTTATATGAAAAGTTGAAAAAATTATAATGATAAAATAAATTGAAATAAGATGAGATGAAACACTTTCACTGTAAAAACCGAAGTTAGAACCCTTTTTTTTTATCTTGGCTCAGTTCTGAAAGCAATGGTGAGAGGTGTCTGATATCCAGTGGATAAAGAGGAACGAGTTCTGAAGAGTATCATTCAAAGAGGAGTGAACTTCGATTGCCTTCCCTGGTAAAAAGAGAATATATATACTGTCACTTTAGTTAACCTTTTCTCTGATATCGAATGCATGGAATTATGGACCACGGTTTTGTATACACTTATGAAATTATTATAGTTTTACAAAATACTGTAGGTTGTAATATATATATATATATATTTATAATGACTTTACTTTTTACCCTAAATTTCCTAAACGGATTTTAAGTGCCATTTAAATGAAAAACTAATTAAAAAAATGATGCATATGACCGGAGATCACACAAATCAAAGTAAGGAAGGATATTTCTCAATATATTTTTTTTAATCTTCCTATACTTATGTCACTTGAGAAATGATTCATCCATCAAAAAATAAATCGTGAAAATAATTTCATAAATTGGTGTGACTTGATATTATATATCAGACTGTAAGCTAACATGTCGCATTTAGACACGTTAATTTGTGAGTTTACTTTTATGAAATCTCTTTGTAGACCTTAGTTTTCAATATCTCACTTTAATGCTTCTATAATTCAGTAAGTTTTATAGTTCTGTATAATATTTATTAGTACAA
Organism: Pterocarya stenoptera; assembly: GCA_003123785.1. Taxonomy (NCBI): domain Eukaryota; kingdom Viridiplantae; phylum Streptophyta; class Magnoliopsida; order Fagales; family Juglandaceae; genus Pterocarya; species Pterocarya stenoptera. Next base: position 240 of record QEOT01123905.1, on the reverse strand, counting down.
ATAGAAAAATGCTATCATCATCCTTTTATCATTCCTTGATGTAGCATAAGTAGTGAAATATAACAAACATTTTTTTTAAAATAAATTGATACGATGCAATGGGATAATGAAATGATTTATTGCATTTCTCTTCGAGATATAAGCCAATAAGTGGCAATATTATAAGCTAATTGTTTAAAAATAAAACCAATACAAGTAGTTGTAATTGGAGATGACAAAATGCAAAACAGAAACAATATT